>KN882989.1:112385-122457 GCA_000934455.1 Apostichopus parvimensis
CAGCCACCCCTTCCTCATAAATAAAAGTCATAGATATGAAATGCAAGGTGAGCCAAATCGTTATAACAGGTTTGCCAAATCTGTTATCTCTTCAGAAGTCAACAACATCATTTTCTATCTTTCTTTTTAATTTTTCATAGTTAATCATTTTTACTGAGTTATTACATCGCCATATTACAAGCTATTGAATATTAACTCCGCGAATTATCTATTGCTGGTTAAGAAACAATTTTTTTATTTATTATTTTTATGATTAAAGTTATCTATTTCTGTTTGTAGCTGGTCTGGGCGACAACTACTCATGTAGGATGTGGTCAAACTTACTGCGAGACAGCATTGGATAACAACGGCAAAACGTACTACAATGCCTGGCTTATTACTTGTAACTATGGACCAGGGTGAGTCGAAAGGGTGGTATCACGATTTAATAATAATTATAATAAAACATAATTTTTATATATCGCCAAACAAACTATGAAATAATTCTCGTAGCGCTTGTTTCCGGGCGATTGTTGTAGCGCTTGTTTCTCGTAGCACGAGTTGCCTATTAATGGCGGGATTAAGGGGCCCATTAAATGCACAGTGGATTTAGAGGCCGTTATATACGGTCAAACAACGTGGTTCACCCATCACGAACGGGGTCCCTCACATTCTTACGCCAACACATACGCTCTTTTGGAACTGTTCTTGTGTGATTCCAAATCTGTATGGGATTCATGTATACCATCCTAGCCTCTTTGCCCCAGATATCGCTGCTACATATATACATGTGACACCCAGCCATGGCACCCAGCGTCCACCCCTCCTCCGACCGCTCGCGTTAAAGACTTGTGCATAATGAATCCATTATCGTAGTGCGCGTGCGCGGTACAATATTGGCATTACTGCCAAGTGAACGATATCTACATGACTGGACGCGTTGAAACTTAAAGTTTCATATACAGCCTCATATAAAGTTTCATATTAGTCTCTGTACAATTGCAGTTTCAGAGTCTGGCTGCGTAGCCAACTTATTCTGAGACTGTCACCGCGCTCACAAGCGCCCTCACATTGTAGGATATGACTGTATACTCCCTGGTGTGTTGTCCGCTCAGAAAATAACACCATAAACAACCGAAAAGATCTTCCTAATACTGCAAGCACCCCACGCGCACTACAATACTGCGTATTTGCAGGCAAATGCAGCTCTAGTTAATGTGTGTGTTTCCTATTGACATGGATTAATTAGCGACCGTCCAGTCTTCATATTTTTTTTTAGGAATAAGGGACCCGGGAGACAGCATTATACCGAAATCACTACCGAAGTCCGGTGCATGAAAAAAAAGAACGATGTATCACCATATTTACCAGTAATTAATTGTTTGAGCAAACCTATATGCCAAAAATTTCAGAAGAAAGGGCACCCCGCCCCCACCCTCCTCGCCAATGGGTATGATGCCATGAACCAATACATTATGTTGTTGACAGTGTCATGAAATAGCATTCCTTATCAGGTACCGCATGTCCCAAACCGTTCATTACAACTAGTTTCTCATTTATGTAAGCTGATACATATTCATAAAGAATTAATTAATCATTATTAATCATTGCTGAATCTGTCTTGTTTCTTTACTTTAGAGGGAACTACAAAGGTCAGTTTCCTTACCAGGAGGGTGAAAAGTGCTCCAAGTGTGATTCGCCTGGAACGTGCAAAGGAGGTCTCTGCAGTGAGTATTTCGACAATAACTTTGAATTTTATGTTCTGCATAGAAAGTTTACACATCGGTCAAAACCGTCTGTATGGCCATTCCTGGTATCCATGAAAGATTGGTAAAACAATGAATGCTTCCTTAAGTTGATCTCTCTTATTGGCTATTAGCGTTCCTTTTCAAACACAACCTCCTTTGTTGTTATGAAATTAACACCAAACTGTTCACGCCCTCTATTTTAGTCCAAAAGCGGCTTGATTCTCTGGCTTTCATTCAACCGGTAATTTAGCTTATCTTTCTAAACCCTCTTAAATATGCAATAAAACATTACTTTTTAAAAGAAAACATGTATTTGATTTATGTGATCTCTGTGTAATAATTGGTCTTATTTTACCTGGTGTTTTTACCTTTTTTTCGTTTCTTTTCTCCGTTGCCTAGGGGATTGTGATCTAATGGAGGACAGTGCTTGCAGTAAGTTTAAATAGTCGTAAAAGAATCTTAATAATGAAGCTGACTATATTTGCAACGGACGGTTTCTTCCTTGTATACCCTACAGTGTCTCTCATAAACGTACACATGCTATTTTTGGTGACTATTCTTTGCATTACAAGGTGTTACATAATTCCCTTGACATTTTCGAATACAAGAAAACTAACCATTCGAGATTACAATGTAAAGTCATTACTGGAAAAACAAATGTATTTTTGTTTGTAAAAGCGAAAGAAAATCGTTAGAAAGTGTACTATCGATACATAACAATTATAGAGGCTACCAACATAATATATATTCACGTTTGCAGTGGATTGAAATAATGATTTTACAGAAATTTAAATTATATGAGGATATTATTGTTACCATAATATATGGTCCTATCATTTTTATGATAATATAACATTTTTTCTTTTTACAGTTTGCGGTTTACAATGCGAAAATTGTGGTTTCACCAATACAACCAACGGTGAATGTGCGTGTAACTGCCAGAAAGGATTCTGGGGGAACAACTGTGAAAGTAAGTTAAACAGTGGAGTCACGATATGGGGGTGGGGGTGTGGGCGTGCTTTGGGAAGATTATTATGCATATCATTGTACATTATAAGCAATGTCACGTATTACAAGGCAACAACTTCTGTAGCGAATAACGAATATGTCTTATAGTGTAGGCCTATGTGTGGGGTAGGGTTCGGGGGGGGGTGGCTCTTCCCACATTACTCTTACTTCGATACTTCACTTTTATACTAAATGATAAAACTCTGCCATATCCTTTTTATTGAATTTTTCTCCGCCTTCCTATGCACTTCCTCAACCTCTTGCCCGGGCCCAACCCGTTTTATAGTCGGTATAGGCCTATGCTGACATTTAGGTTATACAGCTGCGTTTTTGAAAACTCGTCTTCATTGAAACAGGATTTTTTTTTTATATTGTTTTGAGATAGGTGGTATATAGATTGATTTCTTTGAATCGATGGTATATCAGTTTTCTAAATAAAGTTAATGTCAATTTCCTTTAATATTTCTAGAACCCTGTGAAAACACTCATCGATACTGCGGCACCAGCCCTGGCTGGCCGAGCAAAAAATACTGCGGAAGGCACCCATCCATCCCCAAGAATTGTCCACTAATGTGTGAGATCTGTGGTAAGTGAATACTATAACAGGTGTAATTATTCGGTCATCTACATTCCTTTATAGTCTTATTAGTTACCTTAACACGTTTTAGAGGAGTTTGGTCTACAGCAAAGAATCTGGTGATTATGGTCCTATCACTTACAACGCTTTGTATATGGTCACGTGGTAGCAGGGGCGCGCCCTGACCGGTCGGACATGATCGGTCAGGGACCAATGGGACAGATCCTATTGCCCAGAGCAGTAGGTGACTAGTGCCTTCATGCCCACCCCCACCCCCTCCATTCCCCGTCATTAAGTCAGACATTCAGCACGCTTACCTATAAGTTTTGATCTAATAATCTAACTATAGGCGTGTAAGATAGTAAACTGTGAAGAAACAAAACTGTATTCTGTGCTTGTATTTTGTCCCTTGTAGTTTCTGTTACTTGTCATTCAGCCTCTGGAGATCCTGCTAGGATCAAAACGTCAGGCCCCAGGCGCGTAGCCAAGGGGGGGGGGGCGAAGGGGGCACCGCCCCCACCTTGAGCATATATTTGTATTTTGTTATGATATCGCTAGTAATTTCAAAATAAAAAAATGATTAGATGCAACTTACAAGGCCTGGGAAGTGCCATTTCCAGCGATCTGGGAGGCATTTTCGGCCAACATTTTCATGTACGCTTCGCGCCAACTCATAGTGGCGCTACGCTTAGATAGTTTGCCTTCATACTTCGCCCCTCCCTTGGCAAATTTCTCGCTACGCCCCTGTCAGGTCCACTTACTTTTACGTAGGAAAACAAGGGAGAGGGGGTTGATTCTCATGTCATATACGCTCAATCATGCCCAATACTGAAATCCCATATTAATTAATTTCTTTCTGATTTGAATTTTTGCGTTTCTTCATACTGACCTTTGCAATTACCACCGAGAGTTGTAATATGTTGAAATATAGACAGATTTGGGTTCAGTTTTAAGTCTAAGGAGGCACAGGGGTTGATGGGTGGTGTGGGAGAGAGGGTGAGGACCCCTCACATTACCGGTCCGGGGACAGATAACCGTTATCCTTCCAGTATGTTGTCGTATTCCGTTTATTATATTCTATGAGTTTGTGTGAAATTTTAATACCCAGATACAATATCTTTCTTGCACTTTCAGAAAAAATTGAACCTGACTTCGTTTGTGAAGAAAATGAAACTCCCGAATAAAAAAAAGACTATCGACTATGAACTCGGACTTCTTAATCTTCAAGCGTTTAAATAATTTAATGACGAAAAAATTTTAATAGTAAAAGGTGGTGGGATTTTGTTTTAAATTTCATGCAGCTAGTTGTTATTTATGTAACCAGAGGGTTCGTAATAACGAGTAAGTAATAATAATTCTAGGATGAAATTATATTGATTCAGTTTACGAGTAAAGACGAACTGAATTCTGAAGAATGCAGGCAGGACAAAAAGTGCAATTTTTCTAAGGGGTGGGGTGTTACCCCCCCCCCCCCCTCGTTATCTGTAAAACAATGCTCTCGGATTAATATATTAATGGTATCGAAAGTCAGAGAGACTTTCTTGCTCAATTTAAGTCACCATGAGAAACTTGAGGACACAAAAGATTGTTATAAAATTACGATTACCATGTAAAGAGATATTTCAAAACGGTAGAAAAATGTTTCAAAGTATTTCGTTTTCTTCATACCTTCACGTTCCACATTTACCGGAAATTACTTAATAGATTCTTTAATGGCTAAGAGGAAGGTGGAAGGATACACCAGTCTACCCATATCGTTCGTTGTATGAATACTTGTGTATAATTGTGGCATTTTCTTTATTAAGTATTATTATAATAAAAAAGCAATAACTTTAGTTGTATAATAATTTAAATAAACAGGAAAAGGGGGAAGAAAAGTTTGGTTAGGGCGTTTATCGAATTCTTTCAAATAAAAAGGTTTAAATTATTGCCAAATAGTTTATAAAACAATCATCTATGTTTGAATAAAATCTTTGGAATAGCGAAATAAATCAGAAATGCAATATACCATCTCTTTCCTTCTTTTCATTTTTTCTTAAACCACAGTTGAGTAAATTATTAAGTTTGAAAGCAAACATCCAGAGGTGTTCAACAGTGGTACAGCACTCACCCCCACGGCCCCCTCAAACAATCACTTATCAGAAGTCCTTATAGACTCCCCTAAACAATAAACACATGCCACTCCCATTTGTAGAATCCCAGTCTGTGCCTGTCCCCAGCTATCCCCCTCTCCCCTACCTACTAATGAATCTGCCAGTGACAACATCACAGAAAACTGGCTACGCAAGTGAGAAGTGTTGTTCGCTGTATCTCACATACCAATTTACAGCTAGAGATATCTCTGACAATACAGAACAATGCTTTAAGACAATACTCATTAAAACAAAGTTTAAACTAGAGTAACTGTTTATTTCTTTATTTATTTCGACATATGGAATAAAGCCCACATGATTTGATGTACAAGGCAAAGAGCGTTAACAATGTGGCAGACATTACTACTGACCACTGTCGGTCACATGTGGGTGGGGGGTGGTGGGGGAGTAACAAAACAATTCTGCATTTCGGAAGACTGTACAAATCTACAACGGTCTGTGCAATATTTACCAACACCGGGCATTCATAGTCATTACACATTTTACCTCAACGATAACTTTGTGAGAAAAATATCATGCAGAATCTCTTCTACAGCAATTACAGTTCTACTGTAGTGTAAGAGATGTAACACATACTGGACCATCGATCATATCTGACAAAATACAATGAAGGGAAGGTTACGTTAGTTATCTTTATAAGAAAGTGGTTGACAGGCTTGAGGGGAAATATCCTAAAACGTGATCTCCCGAAAATGTAATTACAATGAATTGCTGTAAATGTTAACTTAGAAGACTTGAGTTGCTCTATAACTGTTCCAACAGGTCATTTTTAATTTTGGTTTTTATAGATGATGGTGAAAGATTTTTCATCTATTTTACAATACATATTATGCGAGCTATGATACATCAAAATGCAAATGAGAAGTGCTTTTAATAAAACAACATGGTTTTTGTGTTTTTTTTTTTTAAATTTATAAACGGAATCACATTTCACCATCAAAGGCTGTGCAAAATGGATGCAGATTGCTATCTGTTTTAAACCTTTGCGAATTGGAAGATTAATTGGTTGTAGAGATGCTCTACATGTAAAGCTGACACACAGAAACATAGTATAAAGTGCTTGTGTCGTCAACTGGTGTCAATCCTTTTTATTCTCTACGAGATTTGGAACCATCTCCCACAGGTCGTGGTACAAATCTCTACTGTTCGTTCACCGTGGGTAGCCATCATCACACCGTATATGGCTGACTCATGTCATACTGTGAAAATAAAATGATTTAAGGTTTTCTTTAACTCTAGAAAAAAATACACGTATTGTCGATGCGAACACTACTGCAAGTGGTTTCATCGAAACATCATACAATTTGCATAACTTAACCCAAGTAGCTCAGTGTATGAAGCATCCTGAACAGTCAACAATAATCAATATCCCAGAGCTATAACTAATAATTTTAGGCCAATATTTCTTATAATCTCATCACCCAGGGTGTTCATCAAACTTTAAGAACCTTGTAAGAAACATGATGGAGAAGGGACACTAATATCCTTGGGACAACTAGAAAAAAATTAATAATTTATTGAAATTAACGTTTAGTTTTGAAGGTACAACATATCTTTTATAAATTATAACAATTTCATCATATATTAAAGTCTGCCTTCCATTGATATAAGCTGTTGTTCAAACAATTGTGTACTATATATATATTTTTGAATAGTTGTTAAAACTCAGTGCTTACCTGTCAACTAATGAATCTCTTATCTCGGTTGCGATGGCACTAGGTTGCGCATCTCCTAACTTGAAGACGCTTTCGATGACGGACACCTCTGTAGTAGTTGTGTCGATTCCACAGAAGGCGCACCAATCGTTTACTACCATGCCACCAGCCAGCACTTCACTTCCTCGGTTCACTGTACCTGCCTGTGTGTGACGGTGGTGGGAGGTTAGGGGAAAGAAGATTGGACGTAAGCGACTAAAAGCATTGTAGACAATCGGAATGTCCTTTGAAGAGTAACCCTTTTCTGAAGGTATTATACAGTTACAATGCAAACAAAATAACAGATTTTTACTGTGTCCCCATCTTTGTAAGTCGCTGTACTGTATAGTAAACGACATTAAAGACACAGAGAAACAGCTTCCTCAAGCCACAAACTAAAGCATCGTTTGAGCATCGATTGCGGCAATATATATTCAACCGGTGCTGATGTGGCCGAGTGGATGAAGGCAGTGGTATTTGAAGCAATGAGGCTTAGCAATCAGGAGGTTTCGGGTTCGATACCCGGCCGGGTCATAGTAAGGTGGGTTTTTCATCCAAGAGCAATCTAAGGTTTTCCCATCTGAAATGACTTTTTAAATCGAAGGGATTCCAAACTTTTTAAAATTTTGATTTGGAAGCTAATATGAAAGTTGTAATCCATAAGCCTTTCCGGGCTTCTCCTACATTTGTGGTTGCTTGAACGTCTTAAAAATAACCGCCTGATTATTATTATCATTATTATTATTATTACATAAGCATGGTACCTTAAGGTAATCTTCATGTATGGAATGGCTACACAGCAATACAACAATCATGAACAACTATGAATAATTGCTGACTTTTATTGTTTGTTTCCCTTCCAAAAAAAAGAGAAGAGGTTCTGAAGAAGGAAGACAGAGCTGTTGGGAAGACAGAGCTGGACAACTTACAACAAGGGGCACTTGGAGTAACGATGACAGTTCATCTTGATCTGCTACCTTTGTTTTGGGATGAACCTTTAAAAGAAACAATAAATATAGATCACAAGGGGAACTTTAAGAAAAATATTACATTTGTTCACATCATAATAAATAAAACCAATTAAAATGACATACAACTCTTGCAACACAAAAACAAAGAAAGAAAGAAAAAACATGAAGGTTTCTAGAAATCACTTTTCATACAAAAGTTATAACTTTTCAAGCAATCTAATGATTTAGTGCATTAATAATTTCATTCATGTTTGCATTCTTTGCTTAAATATTATGAACCACTTGTACTTCATATAGCATTACTGCTGGCTACAGAATTGACCCAATTAATGGTCAAATTTTGCCAAGTCACCATGTCTTTTTCATCTTTCTATGAATTAAAAATATAAACACTTACCAATCCTCCTTGATTGCTAAATACACAATAACTGCCTACAAGGACATTCCCAGCGATTGTCTGACGAAAGACTTCTACTTTAAGGGTATCTGCTAGTATTTCTTCTGTTTCCTATAAAGTTATAAAATAAGAAAAAAAAAGCACATTCATTTAAGAAATGTTTCAAGATATCTAATCAGATAATCACCCTGAAATCTGAATAAGGCTGATTAAGCCACTTCTTTTTTTTGGGGGGATGAGGAGGAGGAGGAGGAGGAGGTGGAGGAGGAAGAGGGAAGGGTGTCAGACTTCTCCTGACATCCAATTTTTTTGGTGTTTGCCATCTAAGGAACACCCAATCACAAGTGTTTCGAATGAGTAATGGACATTATTATCATCTAGAATAGCTACTTTGCTGACTTGAACCATTGAATCAATGTGCAACAATCATTGTACTGTCTTTCATGTGATTACATGTGATGATTCAAAAAGTACAATGAAATGTGAAGTGCATTGATCGTGGTGAGATAAGTAAGTGGCGAGAAAGACACAGTATAAAAAGTAAAAACCCTAGCCATGTGAATGTGGGTTTTTTTCTTATTTCACAAAGTCTTTGAAAGTTCTGCTTCTAATTAAGACTTCATTCAAACCCTACAAGTTGTCCCTTGTTACCAGCTAACTGGCCGCATTATTCCACACAGTGGTAGATTGGAGACACTGGTGGTGGTGGTGCACACAAACTGGTACTTTTTTATTGGATCCCACTAAAAGGCAAATTGAACATGTCTCCTTACAACTGAAAATGTTGCAATGGAAAGCGTCACATTTTATAAACCAAACTTTTGACAAATTCACATCTGGAGTCACTCAATGTCAGCAGGAAAGTGACTGGTACAAGTCTGTTAGGTTTTTCCCTGTAGCAGTACCGATAACGACTCGACTTGACCCCTGAAATGCAGCGAATCTTTCACAAATAGTTAACTACTAACCTTATCCAAATCTGGGTGGACCAGAGCGACATAATCATTACAAGCAATTACGTTTCCGAGGGCTGACAGTCTCTCTTCAACTCTCTGTAGTTTCACACTGTCTGGCAAGCTGTTACGTAAATGCTGTAATTCTTGGTCTGTTGTGGTGTTAGGAACAAGCAGGCCATGTCTGTTACCTAAAATGTTTTATGTCAAGCAAAAAAATATATATATATAGTGCAAAATATAATAAAACAAAAACTAATTGTGGATTTTAAGGGTTGAAGCAAACTAGTGGAAATATTATCTGAGCATATAATCTGTTATAAATGACTCTCTGGATTAATTAATTGATTACTTAATTAATTACCACTGTAAAGGTTGTATAATGGGGTCTTCATTCATTTTGACATGCTCTCTACATATAGCATTTTGAATGATTCACTGTAAATTTGATATACCACTAGAACTCAGATGTTGTGCTTCCCTCACTTTGTTCCAAAAACTTCTGAAAACTTATCTTATTAATAAATCTTGTGTTCTTTCATTTTTTCTTTTCTTTTCTCTCTATCCCTCCTGTACCTTGAGCACCCTTTTG
>KN882990.1:61000-78315 GCA_000934455.1 Apostichopus parvimensis
ATCTGTCTTGTTCTCCGCCACAAGTGCCCGCCTCTTCTATAAGCTGACAAATATTCGGTTTGAGTCGAAAGCAACCGCGGCACGTTCCCAAAGCCCACGGGAAATTTGTGCTTTCTTCTGTTACTGCCGTAACGGTTAAGGATTGGCATGTTGGGCGCATTGTATGCGAAATGTGACGCTTGTTGCTGTCCTGTAGAAGGTTAGTTGTGAGGGGAAAAATGAATTCTGTTTCACTTCAAACGTCAGTAATATAAATTGATTTATCTTCATAAAATTGTAAGAATTTCGTCATATACATATGAGGGGCCATGTTGCACTTATACTGCTGGGGGAACAATGAATAATAACACAAAGGTGAAAACATTGTCTCGACTTTCAGTGTCCAATAGAATTCTACTGTAACGTTATAACTTGCATCCAGTTTACACATGTATGTATAGGAAAGCTCGCTTTCTCGCGATCATAGCTCCTGCAATCTTTCACGCTTAATTTCATGAAAAGGTAACATTTACGGTTTAATTAAGGAACGGATTTAACTTGAGACGCTTTAGGATGGCATTTGGGCAAAGGTAAAGAGAGAATTGAGAGAATTTTGTTCACAGTTTTCTGTTATGTTATTGATTTATGAATAGTGTATTCTTTAGCCAAGCCGTACAAAGGCTGATAATTTATTACGTCACGTTTGCCTGCCGAACAGACTTCCCTACAAATAGCTTCCCTGGGAAATCAACTCGACTATTAATTGCGGAGTAGATTATCTCCTCAGTTTACCCGTGGATGCGAAGTATGCACATGAATGTATTACTCAAAAACCATTACAGTTTTTTATCATGAACGAAGCATAGCGACGCGTTATGTTGTACACTGTGTGTGTATTCAACCTCCATTATAATCAATCCGACATAGACCAACTTCCAAGCTGTTCATTCTGAAATCGTTAAACCTTTGTGTCTACTTCGCTAATTTCCTCGAAAAAGTTCAGAAAAAAAAGCACTATTCTTACAAAGGAATCAATGATATGTGCCAATAATATTGAAACATTTTGAATTTCCGTGTTTTGTCAATAAAGGCCAAACATATGATTTTTCTTTCATTATATTTACAACAACAACAACAAAACGAGACTCAAAGTTTTGCGTAAAAGTTGACGGACCGGAACTACTTTATATGACGTCATAATAATCAAAGATGATAGCAGACGATGTGAGCCGTGTTTGTTTTTGTTATACTCAATTTTCGCGCCAAAATGAACGGTGCCGTGCAGTTATATAGTTTTATATGACGTCAGGAATATTTGGAAGTTGATTGTTACGAACAAACGGATCGATATTTCAAATATCATTAAATAAAATTACGATCAACGGACAATTTTTTTTATTTTTATTGTACCAACTATTCGATATCACTACGTAGGTATAACACTTAACAAGTCGACCTTTCCAGCAGACTACGTATTACAATCTCGTACATAGATAGACTCGCACACGTGCACTTAGTTGTTTACAACCAATCACAGCTGGAATATTTTCGTCATTAGACAAATTTACCTCCCACTGTTGGATATTAGAGCGTGTACCGGTTGTGTGTGTGGTCGCTGTGTACAGGCAAATCCTATTAATGCACGACCTTTGGTATGCATTAACGATTAATCATAGTTACGAAAGCTAATAGCGAAATCATTCAAATCTCACCAAACTATGAAATATTGCTGTATAAATTATTATTTTATAAGCAACCTTTAAATTAAACTAGATCTAAAATGAATATTAGATCTATTGAATATGCAAATTAATATGTACTGCGTCATTTGCGCAATACCTTAACGAAAATGACGCTATTGTTGAAGTAGAACTTTACAGTCACAACTAAGTATGTGTCTTCATGTGTGTTAAAATGCGTTTTATTTTCAGTCAAATACGTCCTATGATCTTTAAAATTAAAATGTACTCTGTGGAAAAAAGTTCTTTATTGTACAATATCATTAAAATCACTTCATATCCAGAGAATACAAACATATAGACTTATTGACTAGTATTTGCCATACACTATCTGTGACACCCACAGCAACAAGAAAAATACGTTAAAATTGTCTGACCGAGATTCTTATGTATCGACCATATAGCCGTTTACGACAGTGATATGAATATGTATGGAAATATTAATTGATGAATCAACACGGATCGATAATTTCATTCTAAAAGTTGTTTAATTGCTGCTGTTTTATAGCTTTACGCTGTATCGATTATACAGACAATAGTAAAAGCAACGAGAAAAAAACAAACATCAGCTATGCTCTGTACACAAACACACGAACACAAATATACACTGTCATCTGTGCATATTGTCGAGACTATGCAACAGTAGCTTAAACTCAATGTGTCTTCTCGGAGAAGTAGAGATAATTTGACTGTTACCGGTTCTCGTCGGGAGCCTCATACCAGCAAGACCGAGTGTGTTATTATATTAGAACCTACTGCTGTATTATGAAGTAGTAATGTACATGTACTATCCTCGTGCAATATCTGAATGCTAAGCACGTATAGTAGGACTGACTACAATTGTTCTCAATCTCGCGTCACTACTAATTACTCATTCTTGGGTATATATGTCATTTTCTTTTCTTTCGTTACACTTACAACGCTACATTTGATACGAAGGAGAGAATTGACTTCAACTTGTTAGGACTTCATTTGATCACTACTATATTCTGTTGGATATTCTTGAAGAGATTCGGTGGAACAGAAAAAAAAGCAAAAAAAAAACAAAACACCAAAAAAACAAACAAAGCAAAATTAACAAGAAATCCGAACGGTTTACGTTTCTTCATCAAATTTGTCAAGATTTGGAAATCTATTCGCGACGTGGGTAGTGTTTGTTTCGTTGTTTTTCGTTTGGCTCTTGAAGGAATGGTTTATCCCATTAAGCAGAGTTTGTACTAGTGCATTCTGCTCTTGGCTCTGTTTCTTCGAATTAACACAGTACATGAAAGGAGATATTTTAGGTGGGCTTAACATTACACCTAAGTGTCATTCGTGTATATGATTTGTGTTAACAGCCGTTTCTCGTATCGCTCATATTACCGTGCTGGATTTGAAGGAAATCCTAACACATTGAAAGCGACGCTATTCTAGTATCTCGCAATTCGCACATTATTTTCAAATCGTGAATTTAATTCACACACGAAGATGAAGACAAGAAGAACATACTTTGGAATATATAGTTCTCTCTTCTGAATCTGTGTTTTTCAACGAATGTCGGAACTTTTCTAATGTATTTTCGAGTGGTGCTTGAAAATGCTCAAAGGAGGCTCTTTTAATGCACATTGTATATATGTACATAAGCAGGGTCTTGAATACTTTAAAGTGTAAATTCGAGGTCGTTGTCTCTAACGTTATAACAGATTGAGGGATAGACCATGCTTTGAAGCTTTTTTCGTGGCTATTTTCATTTTCTGAAGGGGTTTTCCCCCCGTAGGTGAGCTAGTGATCACCGACGAATGAGCAAATCAAAACATTTTCTTTTGTTTTAAAGGAAGCGACATTGTGTGGAGTTATTTATCTGTGACAGTTTTCTCGGACATGAAATGCAATATTCTACAATCGGTTCATAATTGTCTTAAAGGAACAAATACTTGATAGCTTTACATTCGATGCAGTGTGTATGAATAACGAGACGTCATTTTAGATGTAATTTTAACTGTTCTTTAAAAAAAATAGAAAAAAAAAGAAAGAAATTTACAGTCACGTGTGCACAGATTTCTTAAAGGTATAGGGTCTATTGCTGGCAGTCATTTTAAGCAAGACAGACTTTAGTCTCCAATTGCGAAAGACCTTTTTCGACAGAACCTTAGTTGAGGTCAAAGTTCATAATGAAACGTGACTATAGACATTAATCCAAACACAATAACTCCTTGTCTGGTTAAAGAGAGAGGTACAAATTTCAAAATGGAGGCTACATCAAAACTAGTCATTATCAAACATAATGTGATGGTATAAAATCCTTGATATTATTTTTGAATGCAATCATCTTTTGAAGGATAAAGTTAGACAAAAACAACAAAAAGAAAAAGAAGAAATAAACACTAACAAGACTGCCCTCATGTGTGGCTCGAGTAAATGCTATGGTTGTTCCTTTCGTGTGATAAGAGGGAAATGGCGGCGGTGGCGTTCTCTCGGAAAGTTCAAGGTAATATTGACTTTTAACTTTACTCTTCTTTTCTGTCACTTCTTTTTCCGTTCAACAGGGGAACTTGTTTCTTCTCTGTACATTTAAGAGAGACAGAGGGCTAGATGAAGCGTGCGAAGAGTGCGCAGGCACCAGCTGATAATCCTGAGGTTAGTTTTTCTCTTTTGTTACTTTCAAAAACTTCACGTAACTTTGTAAAATAAAAAGAGATCAACTGGACTTTTGAGTTTTAATTTACAACTGATAACCATGCACGATGTTACTTTTCTTTTGTAACTTTCAAAAATTTAACGTAAATGTTAAAAAAAAATGAAATATATATAGTGAAAATTTAGCTTTTATGTACCACTGATAATCACGAGGTTGGTTCTCTTTTGTAATTTTAAAAGAAAAAACTTAACATATTTTTAAAAGTTGAGGTCGAGTAACTATACTTAGCGTTGATAATATTAGCTTATTTTTAAAACTATTCAAACTTAACAATATCTTGAAGACAAAACCTACAGTTTGAGTTTTGCTTATCGCTGTTAACCCTGAAAATAGTGTTAGCTTCTAAATTGCTTAAAAAGTAACATACGGTCTCATAAAAAGTTGATGCTTGCTTTTTACAACAAATTTCACAAAACTTGTGTTGAATTTTATTCACCGCTAGTAACCCTGAAGCTAGTTTTCTTTTTAACTTGTAAAACTTGACATAACTTATGAATGCTGTAGTTTTATATGAATTAACCGCCGTCTGTGAGTACCATATATTTGTCCACTTCAGAAATGGCTATCAACCTGGATACATAACATTTTGTTTCAGTCGACCAAAGTGATCTTGTTAGGCATTCATTTCTAGTTTTGCCAAATACATTTTGTGGAACACAACATTTTTTTTTGTCGTTTGATGTAACAGTTAGTATCAACTACCAAATTAGAAATCTACTTTCCTAGAAAGTTAGGTTAATGGTAATTTAGTTACATATGAATCATATATGTCCTCATAAGGGTAACACAAAGATATTGGTGTCCCTTGTATAGATGTGTTAAATAGCTTACTGAACTTTACGGAAACTTTTTGCAACTTCCATTGTCCTCCCTTTTGTTTTGTGTGCCCCCTTACTGACCTAAGCCTATTATCATTATTATCATACAGATTATTTGAACTTTGAAGTGATATTATAAGTATTGTTGTTCATAATAGTCATTGTTACACGATATTTGTGCTTATGGTTATGAAAGGTCTTTGTTTTGTTTTTATGAAATGCATTATAGTTGATATGTAATTTAATAATAATTTATCCAACTGGTTACATATTCACTCTTCTTACTGCTCCATCCCAGCTATTCCCTTAGCCAATACCTTCGCAATTTGTTCCCTTTGGTCACTCCATTTGTCATCAATTAAAGCATTTTCATGAAGTTAATTGAGAGGAAGCCTTTTTTTGTGTACATTTTATCGAAACTATAGCGCGTAAAATACCTTTTAAATTTACATTTTATTGCGCTACACAAGTGATTATGCAAAGAAACCAATTCTCATATTCTGGACCTTTGCAATTTGATCTAGCTTCGCTGCCTCTTTTCTATTTTACTTCTTCATCATATATACGTTTTGCAAGGGATCCTCTCGATTTTTACAACGTAACACGTTTATCTTATTCACATGACACTTTCAGTGTTATCACGAGGACAAACAGTTCTGAAAGTGTTAGACAAACTTTCTGGTCGATTTCGGAAGCAAATTATAGAAGATGTTAAGGGTCTGCTTTGCTTGGTTCTCACCTAAAGTTGTCCACCTTTCAAAATAGACCTCTGTCACACCTTTGACGTGTAGAATTGTGAGACATAGGTGATGAAAAGATTTGAATCGGTGTAAATTAAACTTTTATGTTATGATATTTGAACGATTATGCATGTGAAGATCAGACTAACTCATAGGTTCTAATTGATCACACACTTTACCGTACACTTTAGTAAACATTATCTTTGATATGTGCACTATTTGATATATCTTAACATAACACACTAAGTTCAACAGACACTTCATCACAAAAAGTTCCTGCCCTTTAGAAAACCTTTTTGGTAGGACATGAAAACGATTAGATATGTTAATGCCAGATCAATTGGGATGCAGTAAATTACATACTCCATTACTTTAGTAACCTCCTATATGATATATGTGTACTGTTCCATATCGTACATATATAATAAGTGTATACTTGATCACACATTTTCCTGAACATATGTATAAAACTGGTCACACTAGACTAATTCATAGGTTCTTGAAAACACTATTTCCGGCACTTCAGTACACCTTCTGTTTGATACGTGACCGGTTTGTTATTTTGCGCGACTAGTACGTAGAAGGCTTAATCACACACATTCTTGCACCATAGTAAACCTATCATTTAGTTCTTGACTAACAAACTGCCACATACTTCGAACAGAGTTGCATCTTGTCACACATCAGATATGTGATCACATACTTGTACCATCGGGTTTATTGAACCTTAACTTACATACACTTGATCACATACATGTGTGCACGTTAGGTGAATTAACATGCAATATACTTCGAAAAGAGTTACATCTTGTCACACATCAGATACGCGATCACATATTTGTACCATCGGGTTTATTGAACCATAACTCACATACACTTGATCACATACATGTGTGCACGTAAGGTGTACTAACATGCCACATACTTCGAACATAGTTACATCTTGTCACACATTAGATACGCGATCACATACTTGTACCATCGGGTTTATTGAACCATAACTCACATACACTTGATCACACACATGCGTGCACGTAAGGTGAACTAACATGCAATATACTTCGAACAGAGTTACATCTTGTCACACATTAGATATGTGATCACATACTTGTACCATCGGGTTTATTGAACCTTATACTCACATACACTTGATCACACACATGTGTGCACGTAAGGTGAACTAACATGCAATATACTTCGAACAGAGTAACATCTTGTCACACATTAGATATGTGATCACATACTTGTACCATCGGGTTTATTGAACCTTATACTCACATACACTTGATCACACACATGTGTGCACGTAAGGTGTGCTAACATGCAATATACTTCGAACAGAGTTGCATCTTGTCACACATTAGATTTGTGATCACATACTCATACCATCGGCGTTATTGAACCATAACTTACACACTCTTGATCACATACATGACTGCACGTAAGGTGAACTTAAGTCTATGTGGTATCTTAACACTCTTTCTATGTATCGTCTACACTGCAATGTATGCGACATACATCTTCTATCAAAGGCATTGGCACTTCGTGATATCCATGTCTGAACTTTAAAGGGTTACGTTAGGCAGAACGGTAGTTTTGGTGTGTCATAATCGAAGAAGAAACAAAAGAAAGAAAAATGAGTGATAGTAGTAATGCTTTGTAAGCTATTCCGGTTTTCAAGATATTCATTTTTAAATATGCTAAATGTCTGGAATGTTTCTTTGAGGCTAAAATAATGATGACGTCGGCTCCTCGGTACAGACCTAATGTAAATATGAATCAACTGTTGTATTAATTCTGATATTTAACAACACCATGTTTATTTAACTTATACACAAAAAAAGAAGCACGTCCAGGTAACATTCGTCACCACGTGTCCTCCAAAAGTTCTTAGTGCATTGTAAACATGCTATTCATGCTATTTGAGGCATAACCGTCTCTGGACTTAGGAACTGACCTATAATGGACTGTGTATTAGACTTCATAGTCCAGTCACTTTAACTAGATGAACCTCAACTGTTTAAATAGTTATTTCGCAAAGAATTAGGATTTTTATAGAAATATAACCTGGCCAGATAAAAGTAGTTTTGAACGGTCTGCAATATATCAGAATTAATATTTTGCCTCAAGTCATCCTCATAACATTGATTATATAGTCAAAATGGACGAGATTTGCGAATGAAAGCGCTCGCGGCAATATCTGTGTTAATTGACACTCTGTGATTGATAACTCTTGCCGTAACAGTACTGTTTAGACTTAAGAAATAGCAACGCAGGGCTAACTACACAATCAACTCTGTGGTAACTAAACTAATATATGTCAATTAATTACTTTATGTTTGCAAAATTTGTTGAATTTTATACGAATCGATATAGCTTTAGTGGGTGACGTAAATGATACAAAATACTAGACGCACAGAGATAGGGAGACTGACACGAGAACGTGTTGATAATGTGTGAGATATACGTTGACTCTGTGACATTTGAAAACCAGTCTTCAAACATATCTTTATTAGTGCCATTAAATCAAGACTGACATGAGCAAATTCTATCTCTTTTTGATAAATTCCATGTCTAAATATGATCGAAGAGATAATTAGATCGAGGGGGGCTCCCAGAAGTATATTACCGGTAGTAACCGACCAATCGATAGGGGTTGAGGGGGGAGGAGGGAGGAGGGAGGAGTGCATGCAGTGAGAATGTAAAGTAGAACTTTACCAGAAGCGACAAGTGTTCTCATTTCAACTTGCCTCTTTTGAGCCCCACTTGTTAAGGATAATGCTTATACACGATGCTAGAAGAGTTATACCTAAGGCGTTTTTCCCTTGTTTTTTGGGTATGACATGACAAATAGTGATACACAACTTGAAATATATTTGATCCCTGTCGTTGCTAGCAGTCCCAATGATGTCATTTACCGTCATTCTTAACTATCTCGACTAAAATACTAAAACAAGGTTTAGACAAAGGGGGGGGGGGGGCGAAATAGGTTGTTACTAGGTTGAACTAGGTTGCTAGCCTGAAACATAACATATTGAAAAGGGGAACATAAACCAACTGATCATTTAGTGTTAAATGGCAGTCATGTTTGTTATTGAAGAAAATTCCCCAATCAACTATGTAAACTCTTGCTCCATTTGGGATATATTTCATTGAGTTTTAAAGGGTGTGAAGACTCGCGCACAAAGAATCGTATGATGCCGGTAATCTGACCTAGTTTCGAATGAGGTGTTACAGAAGTGTTAGACACCACCATCGATCCCAGAAAATGCACACACATCTTGCTACCGTCGGTAATTAAACACTAGTGTACAGTCAATACATACAGCTATACGGTCAATACCCACAACACAGTGTACATAGCAGCGATGGACATCTAAGCAGGGAGTTGTTACGGAACTCCCTGATCTCAGGTCCAGATAAAAGATAACAACGTATCACGTTTTATTACTGTCTGCATTTTGTAGCAACAAGAAGAACGAACAACGAAAAGTTAACTTTTCTTTCAGAGGCGGCACGCGCTTTGGGGCGAGTCTTCAATGCCTTTAAAGTCGTGTTTGGGCGATGTCATATTTGTAAGTCTGTTAGGTCATAGGGCCACTAGGATCTAAAGCCTTACTTTCTACTTGTTTTCTTTTCATATTTTCTAAAGTTATAAAGTTTAGAATGTTAACAGTGTTGACATACAAGACAAAATGCCCCATCATTAGGTCATGAAAAATAAAATTCGATATTTTAGATTCGGCAATAACAAAATCCATCTCTATAACAGAAAGTATACTTTGTAATGGATACCAAAAAAAAAACCAAATTGCAGCAAGTGTGGCTCGATGATGTCATACTTAAGACTTGATCAAGTCATCAAACTAGTGTGTGATGTAACATTAAAACAGTGATATCTCAAAAAAATCGAATAAGATTTCCTCTTAGCTGTTTTGATGAAGTTGTTCATTGTGATTATCCGTATCACATAAATCAATAAAGATGGTTGGTAGAATTCTACCTGTAATATGTATAGATTGGGTTATAAGATCATTCATTAACTCTTTCACATTAAATTGAAGCGCGACCCATAACTTGATATATATGAAAGTGTATGCGCAATGAAAAGTAAATACTGTCGCATTAGTTTGCACGAAATTATTTAAGTAAGCTACAGGTCTCGCGTATAGCATCTACATCATTTAAATGGTGTAAGTTACATTTTTTGTCCCGCTGCGATTTCTCCCGCGAACATTAAACCTATATGTTTCCTGAACAGTCAAAGCCACACTTTTCGCATTGGGTAAAAGAAAAAGGGGCTAAATAAATGTAAAAATTTTCGTCACGTCACCTTATGCATTTGTTTGATCCCTCCTCATCCGTGAAAGCTCGAAGCCTATTAACCTTGTATCCTGGGAATTTTAAAACCAGACAATATGAACCTAGACTGTTTTGAAGTAGCTAAGAATAAATGGGCCAACGACCAATATCGTTTTATGTATAAAGTTTGTGAATAGAGGAACAGAAAGCTATGCCATCGCAAGGTAGGATTATAAAACCTTTGAGGGTCGCGGGACACACCAACAGAAGTCTTTTTTTTTTTAATTCAACGTTAGGACTTATTTTGTCAAATAAATTTTGAGGTTGCCAATATTCAGTAGACTGATCATGACGAAGTTGGCATTTGTATATAAATACAAAAAGAAATAAAATTCGAAAGAATAACAAGCATTTAAGTATCTCACAAATCCCCCCTCCCCCCACCCCAAAGAAAAAATTGAAAACACATTAACCAACGGCAGATGAGACGTTATAGTTCTTAGTTTAGTTTAGTAGGAAAAAAGGATCAGGAGGGACACTCAAGTCCCCATCAAGGACCCTATAGGAGAGAAAAAACTGAAGACACAAACACTCAGACCCGATTACAATACTTAAAGTGCTTGTCCAAAGCATTCTTAAACCCATTGACACTACTTGCAAGTACAACTTTCTCAGGCAAACCGTTCCACTCATTCACAACCCTATTAGAAAAAAAGTTATGCCGAATATTAATCCAACTTTGTAACTTCTGGAGTTTAAGACAATGACCTCTGGTACAACTACTAATAGCAAACACGAAAAAGTAGGTAAAGGATAAATTGTCAAAACCATACACAATCTTGAAAACCTGAATCAAGTCCCCACGTAACCTCCTAAGCTCCAGTGTGGTGAGATTCAACAGTTGTAACCGCCTATAATTAGGAACACTCTTTAAGGAACTAATCATCCTAGTAGCCCTCCTCTGGACCTTTTCAAGTGCTTCCTTATCCTTAGCTAAATATGGGTTCCAAGCCTGCACAGCATATTCCAGATGAGGCCTAACCAACAACTTATAAAGCCTAACTATTATGTCCTCTTTCAGAAAACTGAAGTTCCTCTTGATCATACCTAAAACCCTATAACCTCTTTTAACCGCTTCAAGACAATGTTTAGAAGGTTGCAGAGATGAGAAATTGACTGATTATCATGTTTTTTTGAATGAGTTGTCCGAAAAGACGGGTGAACAAAAATATTCGTAAATGTGAGGATTCGAACTTTAAGTTAATACTAACTAGTTTGAAAAAGAGAAAATAAATGTAAAGCTATTGAACGGGATTTGAAGCAGTGACCTATGGATCGCTCTGGGATCGCCAAAAACTCAGTTGGTAAAGCACTGGGCTTTTAATCTAGAGGCCACTTGTTCGATCCCGTTCTAACCATAAATTACTTTGCTCTTTTCCATTATCTAATCTTTCCCAGTTAGTTTTCTGTGACTTGTTTTGTGTGTGGTTATAATTTCTAATTGTGTTAGAATTTGGCTGTCGTATTTGGGTCATATTATTAAATCATTTCAATTTATTTACTGCTAGAAAGTCTTACTTAGGGTTATCTGAAATGAAAATGAACTTAAGAAGTACCAATCG
The DNA here is from genome assembly GCA_000934455.1 of Apostichopus parvimensis. Classification (NCBI taxonomy): domain Eukaryota; kingdom Metazoa; phylum Echinodermata; class Holothuroidea; order Aspidochirotida; family Stichopodidae; genus Apostichopus; species Apostichopus parvimensis. The sequence goes on from KN882990.1 coordinate 72,878, forward strand.
GTTGTAATACATTAACCTAAATGAGAATTAAAATCCTATTACGATGAGGGTCATAAAAAACTATTAGCAGTTAGGATCTCGGTTTAATTTGAAAACTAGAAAATTTAGGTCCCTCCATTGATTGTTATTTGAAAATGATTAAGACACATTAAAAGAAAGAGAAGACGTAAAATGTAGATAATAGTTTTGGAGTTTTTTTTTGTATTGTTAATTCAGCAAGATATCTAGGGCTCGTGTAAACATCGTTTGCTATAGTATTTCATTTCGGTAGATAGATATATGCTTCGTATACGGACTGAGAAAGCAAGCCCCTTAGCGATAATTTAGTGTATTTGCACTAAAGCTTTGCGATAAATGTCATTACCAGTAATCAAATCCATTGACGTAAGTAGATATTGCAATTTTCTACAGAACGTTGTTGTTGTCTAAACGTGCCCAGTATAAGGTAAATGTTTTGTGGAATATGAGATCATCTTCGAATACGTGTAATGGTAAATTATGTGGATAGGATATTATCCAGTGTATAAGATTGCGTGTTAGGATAGGTTTACATCTAAGCACTGTGTTTCCTTTTCGTAATGTATTTCCTATCTTTTTAGATGTTTAGATTGTTTATACTTTAACAAATATCCAAATATATGTATTGAGTTGTGTTGTAGCTGCTTAACAAAATTCATGAGCGTATCCCTAAAAAACTGTCTTAACCAAAACTGTGTGCTCTTTTCTCAAGCAGTAAAGAAAACAACAGTTTTTTTCAAAAATAAAACATTGAAAAAGATATAACAATTTTAAGTGATAAACTAACCGAATATCTTTTAGCAGTGTTTACTATAAAAACCATGGAATTGTTTTCATATGGCATATGTTCTTTACTTTAATATTGTGATATTATTTTGTGACTTATTCTTGAAATCTAGTATATTTGGAACGTTTATGACTTGTTCAAGTTGCTTGAATCTGATTCAACATGTTCACTAATTCAATATTTTGCAACAAAATGATGAATTATGCTCAAAGAGTCATCATTTCAACAATTTGTAGCAAAAGGATAAACTATTGATCACATAAAAATCTGGTCAATTCAACATTTTGTAGCAAAGTGATTCATTACCCTCGCATCAGAATGTCATCATCTCAACCTTTCTGTGAAGTATGATGATGAATTGCAGCAAATTGAGTCGCAGAAAATAATCTTCACATTTTGAAGCCACCTTAACGTTTCCATTATATCTATGATGCAATCTGATGTCGTTTTCACTCCTCGTCAAAAATTGTTTGCCGAGCGTTTGAACTGTTGCGGGAAGTTCACACCGTGTATATCGTCCAAGTCGAAATATCGCTGTTAATAAAAGTGACTTGATATTATTTCTCCCTTTAGACAAACCAGGGAGATGCGCTGCTGCTTGATTCGCACTAATGCCCTTACAAAATGACCTTGATATATAGAAAGTTGGAAGTACATTATCAGACGATGGTGAATACTTTGCAGACTACAACCCCAAAGGAGCAAACACACGTAATTTAAAGAAAAAAAGAGATCAAAGAAATTCGCAATTATGATATTAAGATAATTATATCATCTTTTTGAAATATCCCAAGAGCCAATTTCTGTAGAAATCCTTGAATTTGTAAAAGGTTACTTTCTATTTTGAAGGATAACGAAAAAGAATATTCCATGAATTCAAAATTATTTTCAACTCAGATATGTCAATTTGCTCGTCTTCTGCAGTTTGCCTGGATAAGAAAATATATTAAAAAGCAATAACAGATCAACTGCAAAAAGACTTAGACTATGTCTTCCATTCATTTCGAGTCTTATAAAATTCCACTATCAAATTTTAATTTATTAGAATTTGGGGCATCAGCAAATATCTATTATAATGTCTTTAAAGTTATCCGTAATTTATTCAAAGTCCTTATTTAATTTACTCCTTTCGATTTTAAAGGCAACTCTAATTCATTTAAGTATATATCTCAGAGTTATTTTCAAGATAATTAAATGTATCTGAAATTGAGATATCTCTACTTACTTCAAGAATTGCCGATGATATTTGATATTAAATTAAGAAACTATCTTTAACCCGCATTGAATTGGATCATTAAAAGGTTGCCATCAGTTTAGGGTCACATTTCAACAACTCTTTAGTTAGCACTTTGAACTACGCAGGTTCATAGCTTTACTGACTGAAAGTTCAAAACTTATAGCAAAACTTCAACATTTAGTACTTGACCTGTCACTCTTTCATCGCAGAAACACCCTAGCCTAGCCTGTTTTTGCATGGAGGAATCTGGATGGAATTATTAATGTCGTTATCTGCTGGGGCGATGTATTTACCATTTACCTAACAGTGAATTTTTGCAGAAAGGATCACAAATGCTTCTTTTCTTGTAGTATCATGTGAATCCTGCAGTAATAAGTGAACAACGAATCCTTTAGGTTATATTGAAGATATTCAAATTCATTGAAACTTAATTCGAATTGAATTGACTCGCTGACGTAGTCATTAGTTATAGTCACTGTTACGATGAACCTCAATCTTGGAAGCCATAATTGATATTAAGAAAGATAAACTGCACACTCTAACATTATCTGCAGATAACTTGATAAATTTGCAGCTAAATGTCAATTGTAATAATGTACACATGCATTGCCACAGGTATAAAAACGCTTTACTTAGAATTTATTTCAGCAGGAAATTATCAATTAGGCTGTTCGTTATTATCGCTGAATTGAAAATAGGGAAAAGGCAAGATAAAGCTACCCGATTAATGTTGCCGATATACATTCATATGGATTCAATTTAATCAAAAAGAGTTCTCTTTTGCAATTTTTTTGGTAATAATATAGGAAAATCATCAGACTAAGTGACGTATATGTGGCTGAGTAAAAATTGTATAAACTGATGTGTAACTTTTCAAACACAGACATCAATCTTTGCTCGAGTAAGGAGAGATATGTTGAAAAAGAAATGTAACTATAGTTTATGGTAAAAGGGGGGGGGGGGGGGGGGTGAATTATTGGATTCCTTTGTTCGTAAACATAACTTTCACCTTCTTTGTGGAAGTTTTAATCTGTCGACAACTATAAACATCACTGTCAAAATAACAGCAGATCGATATACACTGAATCAGGGAATTGTTTGTCCCATGTTTAAATGCTGCTTAAATCTGTCATTTCATATGTAGGAAAGCAAGTTCAATAACACGTGTACCAGTTGTGCGAATATCTGTATAAACTTCCTTGTTAATTTCTTCCATTTTTCTGTTGAATAATGATGGCTCTGAATTGATTTCACTTCAATATTTCTTAACTTTAACTAGGATAAGTTAATCTTTTTCAAATGGTAAGATATTTGAAGGCGTGGGATTTTTGTTGCTCTCAATGACCAGCGAGTTGCTAACGTGTACTTCTTTATCTGACGTTAACCTCACATGACGTCGCATCCGTTTCTCTTAATGCTTCATTATTCATTGTCAAACGAGAAAAAGAAAACGAAAGGTACCATGATTCCAAATATATTTGAGGAAAGAAACAATATTATCCTCAAATTTGCCCTAATAACTGAGAAATATTGTAAAGATGGAAATGATTACGTCAGTTAGCCTAGTTCGTATTCCAATGACCTTGTACGCGTGGTAAATAGAATATCCTCTTTAAGCATATAGTACTGGAATTGGGAGCGTGCGTGGCATAAATTGTTTCTTCATTGCAGTCCGTTTCGAATTACGTTTTATTTTCGCCTCGTTACAGAAATCTGATGATAACACTTAGTATAAATTCGAACAACTCATTTTTTATTCAAAAGATGCAGGCATGAAATACACATTAAGCATTCTGTATGACCCATGATATACACAGTGGCATAAATTCAACGTTCATTCTTTTTTGCAGTGAAGGGGGAGGGGTGAAGGATGGGTAGGCCGATTTCGAGACCGATGAGCTCTTCTGCTATCGACTTCATTGACTGACCGAGCAACGTTTCGAAAAGTAAACCAAACTAAAAGCGCTGAATATTTGTTAGCTAATTACAACTGTAAACTGTAATAAACTAGGAGTATAATGGGTGGGGCAACAACCGCAGCAAGTTTAGAGGAGAAAACCCCATTTTAAAAAGAGGTTTTACTCTCAAATTCCATGTAGTATATCGCAGAGCCCAAGTGGTGGGAGGGGGTAGCAGGGGGGTCGTGACTGTACCATATATGCATATTTCTCGTTCTCTCGTAGAAGAAAACTATATATGAGAGAGAGGAACTCTATACCTCTGGAATGTTTCAAAGTCCAAATGAAGACACAGGGGACAAAGTCCAAGGAAGCTGTTTTTTAGAATATGGGGGCATTTCTTGTTCTCTCGTAGCGACCTTAAATATATCTAGTTTTTAATTCTTTATCTTTGTTTTATTACTCATGGGTGCAAGACCACGTTGAATTCGGCTCCATTCTTCAGACCGACTTGGTATAGCTTAAATTGAGACCGTCTTTTGAATTTCACTAGAGGTGTGGGAGTCCCGCACCCCGCGACCCCACGACCCACCACCGTATGTAAGCTTCTGTATATTGGCTATTGTAAGCACGTTGGGTCATCTCTGAATAGACTCACCGTTCCGTTCATGTAAGATTCGCTTGGTTTGAAACAGGAATTCTGTAAAGTAACCTTTACAAAAGTCAAATAATTATGTACATCGTCTTAGGCTTGCTCTGAATCTTTTTGAAGAAATCTATAATAATGTAAGTTGGATCCGACATTCTGTTTGAATGGAATGGAATATATAATAATTTAAAATGATGAAGAACCTAGACATTTACTTAACTTCAAAACATATACCATCCAATTAAACCCTGCAATTGTTCTGCAGCAAGCTATGAAAACAGACACATTTGTTGTGCGTGTAATCTTTGGCTCGGTTATATCACACCGAGGATATAATATGCCAGAAACAGCATTTCAATAAGAATAAAACATAGCTTAATAGTTATATATAGAAACGGTTTATTTTTGTTAAACCTACGTAGGTAAACTTACACTCAATTTACTATTTTTCGCGTATATGTACAAACCAAGTAAACAACGACACACGTTAAGTAATCCTGTATCAATTTATCTTTCTTGCTGCAGAGATTTTCTGAAATATTTTTTCTTTAATTTGTTATCGATTTTTTTTTTGCTACATATGATTTGCACATGTACCATCGTGATAAAATAAATCCTGATTCAGAACATAATTGTGTGTAATAAACACATTTATTGTACGCAGTAAACCCCCGCAATTACTGTTAATTGAGCAACACGCTGAGAGCTGGTGTCTGCCCATACATACGGGCTTTATGTTAAATTACAATCAAGGATAAGCTTTCATTATATTACATTAGGATATATCAAAAAAAGAGAAAGGCCATTTTCAGTCTACGAAATCATGATAATTGTACAAGTTCAATCACA
>KN882991.1:9693-25955 GCA_000934455.1 Apostichopus parvimensis
CCCTCATAGCATGTACCCCTACAACAACATCTATGCAAGCAGACCCTCATAACATGTACCCGTACAACAACATCTATGCAAGCAGACCCTCATAGCATGTACCCGTACAACAACATCTACGCAAGCAGACCCTCATAGCATGTACCGCTACAACATCTATGCAAGCAGACCCTCAAAGCATGTACCCCTACAACAACATCTATGTAAGCAGACCCTCAAAGCATGTACCCCTACAACAACATCTATGCAAGCAGACCCTCAAAGCATGTACCCCTACAACAACATCTATGTAAGCAGACCCTCAAAGCATGTACCCCTACAATAACATCTATGCAAGCAGACCCTCATAACATGTACCTCTACAACAATTACTATATCTAGCATTTTAATTCAAACATATTTCTTGATGGGGCACACATGGATGTTTTAAATTAGACTCAAGTGGGAAAGCCTTCATACCCCATGTGACCCCACAATGGAACACTATAGACTGCATTGTGCCACTAATGTTCACTAATGCTCATGTGACTGAAAGGGGTGAAGGGGGGGGGGAGGGACTGCCCTCGCTCTGGAGCTCCTAGTAAGGTAAGGCTGCCAACCTAATGGCTGCAGGGGTACAGCCAAAGAAAGACAACCACTGTTCTCTCAGTTGCTCTTAATATATTGTTGTTGAACACTGTACAACAATGCAAGGCAGCTTCAGACCAGGCATGCCCTTTAACTAGTTGTATATTGTATATACACATCTGGATCACTCAGTTAAACCCAATTAAGCCATAAGCGGTTTGGAAGTTACAAATCTACAGCATTTTTGGGATGAAAACAGCAAACATGACAAAAACTTGTGTGGGCAGCTGTCTGTTAGCCAGGATATCTTCAATTAAGTCAAGTTGATGTTAAGGGTTTCTCCTGAATAATAAAACTAATCACATGAATAACCATGTGTAGGAGCATTTCACCCCAGAGTAAAGATGTGACTGACCAAAGAGATGAACACTACTATCACTCTTCCTGAGTGACAATTCTTTTACCTCAACGGATAATCACATTTTTCAATACACTGCATGACATCAACAAAAAATACACATTTATCATAGTTACTCTTGCTTCTTCCACTTGGCAAGCCTAACTGAGACAAACTTGAAATCACTCAAACCCCAAATAGTTCACCCAAAAGGGGTTGGATGGACACAATCAGTATCAGTTCCCCAGTTAGGGTCCAAGTAGTGACCAAGATAGTCAAGTCAACGTTTTCACCTGTACAATGTATGCTGGCTTTACACCATTGGGCAAAATATTTGGAACAAGAGAAAGCATGTTAACTTACGACATGATGGCTTTCATTGGATTCACACTAGCCACACGTGGATTTGGTCTATAATTAAAATTCTCACTAGCATATCTATGATGACCATCAAATATGACACTTAACTCCTGGACACTGTTGTTAACATTCTTCACATTTTCACACTGAATGTTTGTCGAATTGATGCTGTGTTAGAAAGAAAGAAAGAAACAAGTTTTGAAAACTTCAAGATATTTACAAGATATTAAATTATCCATGGAGATGGGCATCAGCATCTGGTAAGGTGATAACTTTGTTAATTTGCTAATTTCAGGGTTCGTACACTTTTTTCACAACAAAATTCAAGCACTTTTCAAGCACCAAATTTATGTTTTCAAGCACATGCTTATCATTAACAATAGACATTCTGTGAGACAGAGGCATAAAACACACAAAGCTGAACAAAGTAATCAAGTACAAATTCTTTAAAACCCTGATAAAAATTAAAAAATACATACAATGAATGGAACAAATCTTTAAAGGTATACTGACAGATAAAGGTTATTCTATCAGTAAAAAGAGCATTAAATTCTTAGTATGTCAGTCTTTGAATTTTGAAAATAGCTATAATTTATGAGCGTTTAAAATTTCTTGAATTTTTAATGTATTCAGAAACTGTGACCTACAAAGTGGGACTACTTCTATTATGTCTTTATTTTTCTTTATAATTGAACCTTTAATTTGAACTATTAAAATTGTTTGAATTATCATCTTATGTTTCAGATTGATTACTCATATACCCAAGTAAAAATTACTCAGAGAAGAACAGATTCCAGGATACCAAAGAGAAGTCACGAGAGTGTTGGATTTTCAGGAATTTGAGAAGGTTGTCCGAAGGACTACCAGTTTCAAAGATTTTCAAAGATTTTGGTAGTCCTGCAAAAAACTTGGTAGGCCTTCCAAATTTTCCACCAAAATTGTTCACAGCATGCATGTGTTTACGTGATATATCCGAATTGTAACAACGCTACACGTGCGCCGCATACAAACAGTATTGTTAATGATATACAATATAAATCCTACCAACTAGAATGATAAATAATTTATCGTTCAAGTAGGTAGGATTTAGATTGTTTACTACTGTACAGCTCACATGCGTACGTCCAGCAATGCATTTTCACTCGGCCTATAGACTGTCCATGTCTGATCGACTGTTGTTACAACCAGGGTAGAAATTAAGATTTGGCTTTGGGGGCTATTTTGGAAAATGAAAAGTTAAAAATGCCCCTCTTAATGTATTTACGAGGGTTTTTTTAGTTAAGGTTTAGGGGTGCTCTTTTCCAAAATTCAATATGCTGTTTAAGGAAATGGTTGTAAACATTTAATAGGATAAAGTAAGCACAATTACCCTCTTCCTAGTGCTGCGACCTTAAAGCAAATTCATTAAAAGTTTAATCGCAAAAATTTGCGATCGTTTAGCAAATAACGTCAATCCACCGAATATATAACAAAAAACCCATCAACTGAAATAGAAAACACAGGTTTACTTCCGCTGAGGGTGCCCTTTCCTAAAATCATGTATTTTTTCGTGTGTGGATGAAATCACTCACCACCAAATACGAAACCATTATATACTGCTGAAAAGTAATCGAAGTTAAAACCTTCAATCCATCGCCACAGCATCGGTGTACGTAAAATACAACATTCCCTCTTGAAGACATGGCACATACCATCCAAACAACTGCCGATTTCCAGTAAATTGAAAGATGTAAACAAAACAACGCATTTTTTTTTTTTTGGCAAACCGATGGTTAGGCTACATTTCCCATTGACTTAGTGTGGCTGTTAGGCTAACATGTGGTCGAAGGTTGCAGTATTTCACGGATATTTTAGTTCTAGCTAACTGCGTCACAATTTCAGCGAATAAAGAGATGCTTAGGCTAGATTTTCTCGTTGACTATGTGTGGTGTTCGGCTACCATGCGCGCGACAATAGCAGCAAGGAAAGTATGTAAACAAAGCTACGCAAAGTTTTTTTGGGGGGCAAACCGATGGTTAGGCTACATTTCCCATTGACTTAGTGTGATTGTTAGGCTAAAATGTGGTCGAAGATTGAAGTTTTTCATGGATATATTTATTCTTTATTTGCGACACAACTGAGCGAATAAACAGATGGCTAGGTTAGATTTCCATGTTGACTCAGTGTGAAGTTAGGCTACCATGTAGTCGGAGATTTGTGGGGATTTTTGGTTATTGTCGCTGGTACTGAAATTACTTAGTGGAGGCCGTAATTTGCCAGTGACTGTGCGAGAAGTTTGCGGTGATTGTGCGCGACCCTCCCTCGTAATTTTTTAGACAACTAAGACATTCTTTTAAGTTTTTTTTTGTCACAATTTGACTATTCTACGGTAATTATTGGGTAACAATTACATACAAAATATTATTTGCATTAAGCATGTTAAATTTCAAGCACTTTTCAATGACATTTTCCAAAAATATAAGAATTCAAGTACTTTCAAGGCCTTGAAAACTGACCAATCAAATTCAAGCATTTTCAAGGTTTTCAAGCACCCGTACGAACCCTGTAATTTGTTTAATCAATAGATGATAGGTAAAATCAAGATCATCATAGCCACAGTTCACTACAGTCTCTACTAGACTGTGACAGGTAAAAGTAATGAGAGGGACATGTGGGTGGGATGGGATGAAGGGTCATGACATTATACTGAAATGTTTCAAAGACAACTATCTCAAACAGATATTACAGGAAAAGTAATGAGAGGGGGGTGTGGATGGGATGGGATGAGGGGTCTTGACATTATACTGAAATGTTTCAAAGACAGCTATCTCAAACAGATAGTTTCGTCAACGAGGTAACTAATGAATATACTCACGTTTTTATATGACAAGACTGATTTCCAATTTTAACTTCCACCTCTTGACCAGTGTTCAAATGAATCCCTTTAATGTTGATCAAAGTACCACCAGCTGATGGTCCTACCGTAGGTTTGAATGATGTTATTTTCGGGTCCTGTCCATGGAGGAATAAATGAATAAAATATTTCAATATGAAAGAAGTAATGTTTTGTAATATGCTTGGCGTGGTGAGGCAGGGGGAATGGTTGATGGGGGAGGAAGAAGGAATGATATTTAAAACATGTTTGACAAGGTGTTGAGGTTAATTAAGTTCATTCCTTACTTTAATGTTCAATCAATAATTGTAACAATCATGGGACACAAATATATACAAATGACACCCATGATAATACCTATGAATGTTGTTTAATATCTTTACATTAAATTCACTAATTTCTAAATTAAACAGTGATAATATCTGGTTCTGACCATGTGAATATGCATGCTAGGTCATATACAGGTCAAACTTCATGTTGACTAGAAATGCAGTTACTCTTTTTACCATGAATATTCTTGGTTACTGTGTGGGCTTTACACTTTGGTTTAAGTAGCAGCTCTTCCAGGAAAGTTAAAGATTGAAATGTATAATTGGCCATAGATGTAATATACACAGACTAGCCCAACCATTTCTGATCAAAAATGATACTGTTCCAAACAACATCAGACCTTAGAAAGAAAGTCAGCTGTACCTAACTATCAACACCACTTAGAGTTGTATAACTACACAAAGTTACCATATGGAATCATTTCAGTGCCAAAGATTTTTCAGGCAGTAATGGATAAGATTCTACAGGGAATTCCACATTGCCAGCTGTGCAAACAAGATGTGTTGATCACGACAGACACAGTTGAGGAGAATGTAGATATATCGAGCCAAGTATTGAAACATCTCAACATTCATAATGTTAAGCTCCAAAAATGCAAATGTGCATTTGTCCAATCTGAAGTTGTTTACCTATAGATCAACTTAAAAGTCAATAAAGGGGCGCCAACCGGTTAAGGACAAACTTGATCCTATCACTCATGCTCCCATGCCCAAGAATATTTCTAGGAATGGTTCAGTTTCATTCACATTTCCTACCTGATCTTGCAACTTTACTCGTTTGCCTTCACAAGTTATAAAAGGATGTCAAGTGGGGAATGGCTAAAGGCTCAGCAGGAGCATACAACAAGGGAATGTTGATGTTGACAAGCAATACGGCTCTAGTTCATTGTGATACTGAGCGAAAAATATAATTAGCAAGCTATGGTCTCGGAGCGGTGATTAGTCATGTGCTGGATATGGTGGGAAGGAAAAATGCATAGCCTTCACTTCTCACACCCTCACAAAAAGTGAGCAGAATTACACACAGATTGAAACAGAGGCACTTGGTATCATCTTCAGTATCAAAAGGTTCCACCACTTCTTGCTAGGTAGAAACTTCACGGTAATCACAGATCACAAGCCGCTACTACATCTGTTAGTAGGGCCCTAGCGTGCAATACCAACTTTGGCAGTATCACGTCTTCAAAGGTGGGCAGTCCTTTTGTCTCAATACCACTATGATATAGAGTATCAGTGATACAGGGATAATGCAGTGTCAGACACCTTCTCACGCTTACCTCACAAAGATTCGGAAAACGGCACCGAAATTGAGATTTTTGTTACTGAAGTAGTTGACATACAGCTGCTGAAATTGCAGCAGAGACTACAAAGGACACTTAAGCAAGTGTATGAGCAAATGTTGTTTGGCTGGTCAGAAAAAAGGGTTATGTCTGATGAGTTAAAACCATTTCATAATAGAAGGTTCGAGCTGTCTTGTGAGCAGGGGGGTCACAGAGTTGTTGTACCAGACTCCTAAAGACACAGATTACTTAAGAAGTCGATTGATATATTGGCCGTGTATAGACAAAGAGATGGAGTCATTCACAAGGAAATGTCAAAATACCAGAAGAAAATCACCAAAATCCCCATTGGAAACATGGATGTGGCCTACTAGACTTTTTCCGGGGGTTACATGCTGATTTTTGAGTAGGGTAATGATCAGTTTTTAGTTTTGATTGATATAGCCACTCGAAATGGTTAGAGGTGATACACATACATGCAAACACAACCACAGAGAGAACCATAGATAAGTTAAGATCAATTTTTGAGAGTCATTGCATGCCTGAAGAGTTGGTCTCGGATAATGGCCCTCAGCTTAGAGCAGAGTCATTCCAGTTGTTTATGGAGCAAAATGGTATCAAACATATTTTAGTTCCAACTTTCCACCCAGCCTCACATGGGGCAGCAGAGAGGTCAGTGGAACACAAAATGGAACACAAACAACATTTTCAGAAACGACATTTTGCTGGACGCCAAAAGGATTGCAGGTTTAGTGTTGGTAGCCATGTACAAGTGTTCAGTCCTCTAGATACAAATAGGGAATAGGAACAGTAGTATGGTACAGAAACGTACCTTGTCGATATTGACGGTAGAATTAGAAGTGTGCATGTATATCACATGTTAGAAGCCAAAGAAAATCCAGGACTGTTGCGTGAGTTTTTTAATGACAGATTATGTGGATGAGACTTTTGATCAGTCTTGTACCAAAAGTTATCCCTGCAGGGACTGAAAAGCCTAAAGTGACTGGTTTGCAAACTGAAACATCCCAAAGCAAGAATGTCCGCAGACAATGGGTAAGGGACTATTAGCCAATCAAATCACTGGAAATTTGGACAAGCATCTTTGACTATTTTAACCAAGAAAATCTTGGTAATGGAAATATTGTTAACCCTCTACCTTGTGGTTGATGGTTATGATTTATTTGTTTTCAAACAAATACAATCATCGTAGGATTGGAAGAAATTTTGGTTCATTTCAGAAGAAGTTGTGGTTTTTTGAAAGGAAGAAAGATGTCCATTCAAAACAACCTTTTTTTTTGTTCTGCATAGGCCTAGTTGTGAGTGTGTGGACTTGGGGTTTGTTCTCTTATAAAAAAGTTTGCTTCCGCCGGACGCAAGCAATTTGAAGATTTTTCATCCCTGGCCCAAACACTGCGTCATGGACGCAGAATCCTGCATCTGTTAAAATGCTGAGCAAGTTATTGTGTATTGTGCACCTGCCTGTGCATTGCAGCATGTATTTATTTCAATTTGGAATTTATCCTTTTCTTGAACCTGTTTCTACTGATTCTGTATTAATGAAATATTCACTAAAATGGAAAATCATGAGTGAATTAATGAGAGTAATTCTATAAGTGGCTGGATATTAGAGCCATGTGGGTAACGTCAATGTGAATATAAGTTAAGAGTATCATTACTATAGGTTGGTACTCTGAGAGATTCTTCTTATATAGAGTGTTAGATTTACCACAAGGTGTTGTTTAACAATATGCATTGCAATATTCTGTTATCGGTTATCCTTTATTTTTTATGTTGAAATTACATTTACAGAGGTATAGATGACCATCATGATACATGAAGTTCAAATTGAAGAGTGAAAGGATTTCCTTTGTTCCTTGATCAAATAATTTGTTTAGTTTTAGGATAAACCTGCTTCCAATAATTTAATATTAGGTCAATCAGAGTCACAAGGATTGTATTCTGAAGTGATAATAAGAATATAATGTATTTCACCTTGTTATTGAATTTGAGACATTTACTCTTTTAATGTTAGAGTTGATTAATATGAGGCTAAGGTTGTGACCTTGTTAGGTTGGTTGTTGCATAACCTGCACTATCAGAGTATTCTACAGTTTAATTATTCTCTTTATACGTGTGTACATATATATATATCATTTTCATCGTTTCAATGCTTATGCTAGGTTAGGAAAAGTGTTATTTACGATATTCTACCTCATGGTAATCGCCGAGTTGGTTCTGTAAGTGAGGGCGCTAGATCAGATTTGTGAAATTGATTTAATTTTCAAGTGTAACTAGTTCATACAGCATGTCAATGCATCTGTTGGGCATTCATGATTATTCACTTTATGATTTATTTCAACTTGTTTATATTTTTCTCTATGATGTTATTTATTTTATGTTTACATGTGTGTGTCTGTAGTCCAGCTACAGCAAGGTATTATTTTCAGGGTTTATCATAATTAAGTATTCATTAGGAACTATAATTGTTAAATTCTGCTTTTCTAGGAATCATTTAAGTGGATGATTCATTGGTGCAGACGCGTAGTAACTACATCCCCCAAATTGTTCACGCGCTTCGTGATATTTTGTATATATACCAAATTTCATTACGGATGCGGTCCGTCTCATGGGCGCAGATCAGTCTTGGATAATGGTGGGGACACGTATCTGTTCTCTGATACTATCTAAGCGGAGCGCGACCATTGGTTCGCGCGTAGCGTACAAGAATTTTTTGGGCATATATACCTCCCAGATCGTCGGAAATAACACTTCCCAGACCCAATAATGCTCCAAAACCTCCTTAAATTTGAGATCTCATGGCTTAGAAATTTAAGTTGGGGGAAACACATGGGCATTTGCAGAAAAAAAATCAGGGGAAAATAATCCAAGTAGACTTTTGTATACGACAGGTCTGGGTCCTCTCCCAGAAAACAATTATAGGCTGCCGCAAATGCGATTTCTTTCCAAAATTTAACAACTGTGGATAAATGTAATAAAGTGAGAACTGCTGCATGTCATTTGCACAATGCTGGATCAAACTGCGCCAAAGTTCAATACAGGGAAATTTGCAATGCAGCGTTTGGTCAAGACAAATTGGTGGGGACACGGTATATCATGTCCCCACCACTGAAAAAGTTGTAAGAAAATATGTAAGAACTACTCTCGGTGAAAGTCTGTGTCGTTTTTTGGTGATATTTAGTAACAAATTGTGACACGGTTAGACATGCGCGTAGCGAGGAATTTGCCAAGGGAGGGAGGGGCAAAGCTTGCAGGCAAACTTTCTAAGCGTGGTGTCACTATGAGTTGGCGCGAAGCGTAAAAGTAAAATTTTGGCCGAAAATGCCTCCCAGATCGCTGGAAATGGCACTTCCCAGGTCTTGTATGTTGCAGCTAAGCATTTTCTATTTTTAAATTACTAGCGATATCATAAAAAAAATATGCTCTTATAGCCACAAAAAAAACTGTGCCACCAAATATTGGGGGGGATATTAGATACTATATTCCCCCACCTAAAATATTGGGGGGGACGTGTCCCCCCTGTCCCCCCCATGATCGCCGCCCATGCTTCTAGTTATAAGATTCTAGGAAGAACATCGATAAATATTATATATATATCTGCGTTGTTGGCATTTGTTTGACTGCTCCATGTGCCTCTCCCATCCTTAAAGGCCCGGTCCGTTTCAATAGCATCATTATATTCCCATCAATGGAAACAAACAATGTACCTGCCTTTGTATGCTACACTGTATAAAGAATAAACAGGCCTATGTATGCTACACTATACAAAGATTGGACCTACCTATGTATGCTGCACTGTAAAAAGATTGGACCTGTCTATGTATGCTACACTGTACAAAGATTGGACCGGCCTATGTATGCTACACTGTACAAAGATTGGACCTGTCTCTGTATCCTACACTGTACAAAGATTGGACCTACCTATGTATGCTGCACTGTACAAAGATTGGACCTGCCTATGTATGCTACACTGTACAAAGATTGGACCCTACACTGTACAAAGATTGGACCTACCTATGTATGCTGCACTGTACAAAGATTGGACCTGCCTATGTATGCTACACTGTACAAAGATTGGACCTACCTATGTATGCTGCACTGTAAAAAGATTGGACCTGCCTATTATGCTACACTGTACAAAGATTGGACCTGTCTATGTATCCTACACTGTACAAAGATTGGACCTGCCTTTGTATGTTACACTGTACAAAGATTGGACCTGCCTATGTATCCTACACTGTACAAATTATTCCAATACATTGTCTTTCACTTTCTTCCTTTCTTACCTATGTAAATAGTATGAAAAGTTTTGAACATTACAAATGATGAATCTATTATGTCAAATCAGTATTTGAGAAACTAAAACTAAAGCGAAAATCAGAACAAAGGAATCACTTTTAAAAAGGAAGGCTAGCTATCAAGCTCAATAGGAATGCAGGGGATACACCACCTACAAAAACTATATTAAAAGATCATTTCTCTCAGAATATACCTGCAAACAACCAATTGATAAACATCAAATGATCCCCATGAAAAATGTTACAATGTTTCATTTACTGAACATTCTACTATAAACCTGCATGTTCTCAGCAAACCAAAACTACTGAACTGATACATGCAGACACCTCCTCACGCAAGGTCTGGTATCTTAACACAAACAGAAAAATACTAATGAAAGTATATACAATGTACTCACATTGTAAGAGAACATAACATCCCCCTGTGAAGTCCTGCCATCCGTTAATTCTACAGAGACCAGACCCATCTTCACCACTGCTGATCCTGACATACATGTAACACTAAAATATGGCAAAAAGAAAAGTATTGTATAATATACTGTTTATTAAAGGAAAAAAGTAGTTAATTAAAAAATAAAGTTATGCTCATCAATACTGAAGGCTTTACAGAAGATGATATCCTTATTATTGCTGGTTGCAAAAGTGATTATATATTATAAGTCACTGACCAATGGTCCTTATGATACCATAAAGAAATCCAGCAATTACTCAACTTGAAAAAGGTCCTCCATGGGAGGCACTTGACCCCCCCTCCCCCCTTCTGCAGATTTTAGAGATTGTTTACATTTATTGATAACACAGTTGAAAAATGGAAAATTACACAAATGTACCTTTAAAGTTGGCAATGATAGCACTTATTTGCATCTAAGCCACACAAAAAAATCCATAAATAAGAGATGGGCATCTCCTCCCCTTAGACCCCTCCTCAGGATGGACATCACCCTACATTTGTACCCCATCCCAAAAACTGGAACTCTAGATACAGACATGATGCTATTACTGCACATACCTACAAACAATTTACATACTACATGTGCAGAGGAGTCAACTGATAGCCCCTCAACTACCTTAGTAGTATCGCTAATTCGGACTTACACCACTTCAACTTTCTACTTTGACCGCTCCTCACGACGGGTTTACAACTGCAACATTAATAGCCTTATTTATTGCGATCGGATCATTCTCATCAAGTTGGGAAACGGGTCCTTTCCGACTTTATCAATTTATTTTATTGCAAGACTTTGCATTGGAGCCACATTCCTTTATTTTGGGCGATCTAAACTTTTGGTATTTTGTGTAGGATCTCATTTGGCAACATTCATTTAATTGTCTTATGGATGGATCCTATATTTTCTAATTTACTGTTTTCTGTTGAGTTCATTCGCAACAGACCGACACAGCGGACCAGGGTTTTATCATTGCTGTGCTAGACGAACTGGTGAGTAATAATTTCATTTTAATTTAGTTACTACCAAACATGAACTATCTGTTATAATTATTCATCCACTCAATATACTGTTAAACACAATGAAATGAACTTTCTAACCTTTCCCCAACTTTATACTTGTCTTCATAACTTCCATGATCACACAAAACATCAGCTAGTGTGACTCTCCCAATATCTGAAAATCTCTGGCCCAAGTCAGAGCCATTAATTTGAACCATGGTCCCTCCTTCCATTGGGCCACTAGTTGGTTCAATCTAACAAATGATGAGATGGAATTGTGTCAAAGATACTCATTAGTAAATATAAATAAAACCCCAACATTTTGTGGTCACCATGCTCACTATGAAGCTTTGTCTTCTGCCACAACTATAAGGATTAGATAACTATCGAAACATGTCAAGATTCTCTACAAAAGCAGTATAAGAAAGGGAAAGATTCTTATGATCTGTACACATAGAATAACCTTGAAGCATCCTCACATTCTGAATCAGACAAGACAGGCACAGATCCAGGGGAGAGTTAACCTCTCCCTCCCTCCACCCCCCCTCCCCCAACTTCACACAAATGTTTAAAGTATTTCAAAATTAGTACAATCTTAGGTTAGATTAAACCTAACTATAGTCTCAAATTATACTCCACATATGATTCAGAATGTACTATTTGCTGTTGCAGGTCCCTAAGGAGCTCCTATATGGGAATTGGCTTCCAGGACTGGGTCACATCCCCTGCTTTATCAAATCTGTCCCTGTAAGATGTAGGACTTTTGGAAAGTAGTTGCAGGTTTAAAGCTATTTTGTGTAGGCTACTTCATACACTAATTGTGTTAATATCTTGTTAATTTATGTACAAGATAAACAAGTTGTTATATTACTATTACCAATGTGATCTGAGGTGGAGCTGTACACTCTTGCTGTATTCCTTGGTTGCAGTTTTCTCTGACAGCACATAATGACTGTGATGAACACCAAATACACATTAAGACAGGAGGAGTTGTTATATCGGACAAACAGCGACTGCAATCTGGTCTGTTCACAGAACATTGGTAAAGAACCACTGTGGGAAAGGGAGATAAACATTACACCAACGAAAGGAATTAAAAGCTAAGAACAGAAAAAGACTTAAGAGCATATTTTCCCTCTGGAATGAAGGATATTATAATCAACATTCCAATTAGGTAGGAGGGCTGAACAGGGGAAGAGGAGAGGTAGGAGATAAACACCCCTTGTTCCCCCCCCCTCCCCCTATCACTCCTCTTCTCATAGCTCTCTTCCACCCTTTTTTTCTCCACACCTTTCTGTCTTTGTCCTTCTCCAGTTTATTCCCTACCCCCTTCCCTTAATCCTCTCTTTGTCCCTCCACTGTTAATCTCCTACCTCTCCTCTTCCCCTGTTGCTTTCTTTCTTTCTTTCTTCTCTCCATCCCTTGTCTACTAATCCCCTTAAATCTATCTCTTTGTGTTCACCATGCTCATTAACCTGTCTGTATTCTGTGGGTGTTTTTGTCCCTTCTGTTACTGTTACTTGTCATTTAGCCTTTGAAGAAGATCCTACTAGGATTGAAACGTCAGGCCAACTTACTTTTACACATTCTCCTACACAGGCTCGGTAGTGGATAAACAGTTTGCTAACAGTTTTATTTTATTTTATTTTATTTTATTTTGATATTGTGTTTGTAAGAATTACTGGTTTTGACAGTTTTAAGTTACCGACCCTACTCCTGACTCCAACTCCTTATGGCATGCTTATAAGTATGATATTTGTAAATATTCTCTCTCTTGAGATATGTTAATTAACAATAAGAAAATAGAACTTATCCTGTTATGTTACATGATGCCTTTCACATCAAACTCTCTCTTAACAAAGAAAAAAGTTTGGAAACAAGATGTTTGTCCCTCAGTTTAGCAGTAAAGATATCAAGTTACAATTAAGCATAATGACAGCTTCAGAAGTTAACATACCAATATTGGTCCCATCAATATATACCTCCCTCTTTTTCCATCTAAGGCTCAGAGATGCATTAACTGTCTGTTCTTCTGCTGTGTATGGGTACTGAAAAAATAGAACATAAAACATCTTATTTGTAACGTAAATTCAGTATGTACACTAAATCTTTCAAATTATTTGACTACTATGCAAAACATTGTGGCATTTATATACACTTCAAGGCAGGAGTTTAGGCAGCCAGCCATCCAGCCATCTTTTGCGCGGCTGGTTCTTCAAAATGACTGCCTATTTTTCCGTGCACGGCTTGCAAGCTATATATGAAGCTGTGCAAAGTTTCCCATGTTTTCAGTACAGAGTACGCAAATATACAGAGTTACAGCAATGAGACAATGATGTCAATATTGTTTTGGTATTTCTCTTTTTTGTTTCCAACTTTCCCTAATTTTACCAATCAAATCTCATATTGACTAACTAAACAGCTTGCATTTTACCCCTTGCAAACCAAAAATTAACCTCCACAAAGGCCCCTAAGGTGGGCCCCTTGACCCCACCGTGAGGGGCATCGCTTCGCGATCGCAATGATGCCTTTTGCATGATGTTGCCCCAAGAAGGTAGGACACCTTTAAAAATTTGGACACCCACATCTACCATTTCTGCCTCAACCCCTGTTTCAAGGTACTATTGCTAAAACATGATTCAGCATTCTACATGCAATATGTTTTGATTATGTATTATTAAACTCTGTATCAAAAATTCCAGTTATTGAAGCTGAGATAAATATGCAGTGTAGTTTGTAGCAAATAACCACTTTCTTCCACTATATATATATATACCATAAACTACACCTCCTTAGAACAACAAACATATCTTTTACAAATATTGTATAGGATGACAGCTCTCATATGACTAAATGGTTTAATTTACACAGCAGGGAACATGAACTCTACTTTGCTTTAAATAACAAAGAGTCTTTCACTAGAATGGTGTAAGCCTCTTTATTCAACTTATCCAGTGGACAATAATATAATTATTTGATCAAAATACTGTCAAAATCAGAGCGCTGGTGTGAATGATAAATAAATATAACAAAAGTTTCTTTGTGACATAGCTATATCTGTGGCCTTGTCTAATTCTTTCAGATCACAAGTTCATAACTTAATGAATATTCATTTGTTAGATAATATGCAACCTTATCAAAGATTGCAAATCTAGAAATTATATCCAGCTCTTACCTGGTTCTCTTCGCAAGTAACAGTAAAATGATCTTCATTCGTGTCAGAAAGAATGGCATTTGAAATGGTCTCAGTACTTTCATAGTCAACAACACATTCATATTCCTGCATTGGAAAAAGAAACATCAATTCCTTTTGATTTTTCCAGTGCAGCAATGAGCTGAAGGGAGAGAAACATCGAAAGCTTCCTATGGCTTCATCATATAGTTAGGCTAACTTCAACTTGCCATTTCAGTACTGGCACTTTCTCTGTTTTCTTATTTAAAAATTTATCTTTCCAATGATCTAAATTTTCTGAAAGTCAAAGACTGCTTTTTTAATTTCACAAGACTGGGGGTTTAATTAAAGAGAAAGATTCATCCTATCCATTTATGGGACTTCCCTATGCAATCTGCACAATGAACTATGCTTATAGTTACCCATTTTAGTATGCAAGTTTCAACAAGCATTATTCCTCCCCTTTAATGGTGACAATTGATTTCCTTGAAACGGATTTGGAGGGATAGAGAAATCTTACAGAAAATGTCACAAGGGTTCTAATTTGTTGAAATTTGCAACTGCATGGACAAGATGTTGCTAACTCAGGAGTTCTCTTAGGTTTGTTTGAAGTTAATCACTCCAAATTACATCAGTGTAAGGGCTTTATACCACTATAACAATGCAGTGTACGTCTACTCCACAGGTTTTACGTACAGCAGCTATGTGTCATAGATCTAACTGATAACTCTAAAATTTTCTGTGATTCAAGTGTGCAAATTTGGGCCACAAGGAATTGATATGCTATGTTAAATGTTCACAAACAAGCAGCATATAAATTAAAGGTCATCTGGAAATGAAATCCTCATTGAAATGGCAAGTAATAAACTCCAAAATATTTTTAAAAAAGTATAATACATGCACCAACATTACAAACTTTTTCTATAGCATG
Organism: Apostichopus parvimensis; assembly: GCA_000934455.1. NCBI lineage: Eukaryota > Metazoa > Echinodermata > Holothuroidea > Aspidochirotida > Stichopodidae > Apostichopus > Apostichopus parvimensis. The sequence continues at coordinate 25,365 of KN882991.1, forward strand.
TTTGGAATATGGTATTTAAAATTATAAAATTAAACTACATCGCTTTTAGTTAATTAACTTAAATAACTTGTTTTAATACACTAATATTTACTTACTTTGTTTGATATACTAGTAGATGCTGTGGGAGTTTGTACAGTAAAGATAATCTCTCTGATGACACCATTTGGGATAAAGGTGTCTCCAGTCTTAAGCATAGGACAATATTCAGATTCTATCTGAGAGACAAGATTCACAAGAAGAAGACTCATTATCAAAATATTGTATTTTCAGAAGGAGATCCATCATCCAAACATGACAAAAATAATATTCTTCTTTAACATATTCACATATTTTTTTAAAAATAGCATATCACATATCTCTATTATAAGTGTATCACATCACAAAACTTTTAAAACTTGTTCAATGCACAACACTGCCAAAGTAAGGTCACATAAATAAAAAAAACACCAGAACATAATCTGTAAGTTCTAACGAATTTGAAAGAACAAAGAAAGTTTGGCTAGACTGAGCAGGATTTAAAGAGTCCATGCCTATAGCTATTGCGATGCTGGGGGAGTGGGCATGGTAACCAGCAGTCACACCCAACTTTAG
>KN882991.1:30582-42094 GCA_000934455.1 Apostichopus parvimensis
TCATCACTACCGTCGCAATCATTAAACCTCGTACACCTATTAAAGACAAGAGTAAAAGTAAAAGCATTATCATGCTAGCCCGGTGTAACAGGAAATTTTCCCCCCCTGAAAATTTTCCCCCCCAGGGGGAATTTTTCCTAGGATAAATTCCCCCCACCCTGAAAATTTACCCCCCCCACCATAAGCATATTTCCTAGGAATAATGCCCCCCGGGGGGGAATATTTCCTAGGAAATCTCCACCCGGGGGGAAAATTTCCTAGGAAATATTCCCCCCGGGGGGCAATATTTTCAGGGGGGAAAAAATCCTGTCACACCTGTAATGTATAGTAAACATTGAGAAACAACTACTGAACTCATATTGCTTTAAGCCAGAGAAGGTTAACTGCTTCTAATAATGACAAATAAATATGAAGCTTTGGGCCAGATTGTCCCAGATTCAGAGACATTGGAGCTGTGAAGGGGGTACTTTTTCCTTCCTTCCTTCCTTCCACCCCACCCCTCGTCTCTCTGTTTTCTGAAGTCTAGGAAGTGTCTGTATCATAAATCACAAGTATCCCTTGTTGTTAATGAAAACTACTTTCTTTTATTAATTTTTGTGTTGAAAAAGTGCCCATATTATTTAAAAATTGACCTTTTCTTGTGAAATTTAAGGAGAAGAAAGTGCACTTTTGCAGACAAAATTGAAAAGTGGTACTGTCGCAAAGCCATGTAAGCTTCTACTTTAAAGAAGTAATGACTCTTTTAGCTCCCTGGAGTTTAATCTGCAAAGTGTTCCTTTTAAAATTTCATATAATAACAGGTTTTCACTCATATGGTATAGATTCTTTAAGTTGGTCTTCATGTAACATAAGAACAAATTCTCCTTGCTGTCTTCTGTAGTATCCATTGTTTACCAAAGAACTAGTTCCATGTCCATTCATAATACAGTTGTAACTATTTACATTGTTTAAAGTAGACTGTCTGACTGAAACCCTGAGGCTATGTTGTATCATCATGGTCCAGCTTACCTCTTTTCCAGAGTACACCACCCACAATAAGGATCTCCACCAATACTTCCTGGTTTAATACACTCATCACAGGTTTGATACTGACTGCAGTTCGTGATGGATAATTCAATCAACTGGGAGAGAAGACAGAGTTTATTCAACTGTGTTGCACATGAAGGTTCAAATGACACAGGAAGGAAACAGGGATAATTTTCAAGTCAGGTTTTTGCAATCTAGCTATTATGATAGATTTGTTTTACTTCTTACAATGACAAGGGATACTAATGATGACAAACTGATACCCAACCTCACTACAGCAACCTTTCAATTTGATTGCATCAAACTTGAGATTCCCACAGAACTAAAGTTCATTAATAAATTGTATATATGATTAATACTTATCTAGTATGTAATAAAATTGATCTAACTGAAATCATTACCTACTCATATTAAAAAGAAAAAGAGTAAACTCAATATGTTTGGTGATTTTTTTTAATAAATTGCAGTGACCAAACTATGAACTAGTGACCAAACTGTGACATTATTTGAAGAACCAATGAGAGATATATACATTAAAGGAGAGAGAGACAGTTGTGCAGTACATAGGTATATTGTATGGCCTTTAGTTTACATAAAAGAATTGTAACATCAGCAGAATATAGTTACACAAATTGAACTTTTTTGTCTTCTCTGCAATCCAAGTGTTACATCTACCATCTAATCATTATTTTACAGTGAACTTGTAAAATGACCTACCTTTCTCTCTGTTAGTACCATGATGCTTTCATTATCATTACTGATCCAGGTATCACTAAGGACAGAGGAATGTAACTCCAGCTGTTCATATACAACCCCTGACGATGCATTAGCCACATCAAATCGAACCTGCAGAAGTAAACATTAATTATTAATGCGACCATCTATATCAGTAATGTGATTTGCATATTTCCTTGTACATGTATGGTAAATCCATAGTGCTGCATTGTCAACTGTTTTTTATCTGTAATACTCAAACCCAACCATATTTAAGCATGCTTAACTTTACCATTTTGTAAGCTTTCCTTTCCTATTTTTTTTATAAACTCATTAACATTATATCTGAGGTAATACACAAGCACATGTTCTTACCATGTAAGTATTGTGTTACACTTATAGTTTAACATCACCAACACCAGTTACAATGACATAACAAATGATTCCATCAAGACATCTCACCTTCAGTAAATGCCCTTCCTGAGAACCGATGAAAGCCACGTTCTGTGAAGCAGTCTGGACCATGGTCTTGGTAACCAGGATAGAGGTAAATGTTTCTCCTGAATATTCAAAGACAGCCTCTCCAGGGATAGGACCTAGGCCTGGATCTCTCTCAGGATATCTTGCTAATTGAGTGGTGGTACATGGTAGTATTGAACCTAATTGGTTACACTGAAGTGCTCCTCCCTAGGAAAGAAGTTACATAACATCAGCTGAAACGTAATATTGGATGTCTCTACCTGAAGTTGATTCTATATTTGAATGCAGTTGGGTTTTTTTTTCAAGGTTAATTTGCTGGCAATCAGTCAAGTGTGCTTGAACAGAAACTGCTGTTAGTTTGTTGCATTATTGCATAGCAGATACATTTTTAAGCCTTTAATAAGAAAAATCATTAGAACAGTATGTAATGTCTAAAGTAATGATTAGAAGCATGCCATACCTTTGGTGTTCCTTACTACCAGGGCTGGAATTAACACATACTGCAAATTGCTGCTGTTATCCCTACTGCTTACTATACTGCCCCTCAAAATAACCTGTTACCAAAGGCAACAACTGCCATACCCCTTTATTCAGCTTGCCAAAGATGCCTTCATAATGATCTTGAAATTTAACTTTAATATATCTGAGTACCTTGGTTGTCTGAAACTAATTTTTCCAAAGGCAAACAGCTGTTTAGCAGCACTGGGAAACATAAATTTATCTAGAAGTATGCTTTCACAAAACAATTTCTTGTTTTTCTGCAAAAGAGATTTTTACATCAGTGAACAATACATCTTTGCCAGAGCTTCAGTCATTGTTATCATTATAACTGTGTAAAGGCTGCAATCATTCTCTTGTATGGTATTAATGCACAAATCATAATGGTAAGATAAATTTTGTCACATTACAACATGTTTGAAACTGTCATAAACTGAATGTGATTGTAATGTATTTCTTATTAAGTATTTGTATACATAATACTGATTAATGGTATTTCTTGTGAATGTTAGCAGTTTAGCAGTACTTTTATACAAAATCATTTAGGAAACAATATATGTGTCAATCTAGTCTATTCTGGATAGATATGTTTGTCCTCCAATTGCCTGCTGTTGCAGATGTTTTGATAACTCCCCAAGAATGACGGCTTTTTGCACCCAATATGGCTTGTTTCCATACCTTTTTAACCTGTAAATTTGGTATGAAATTTGGAATACACACAGCTGGCTTGTGCAACAGCTGTAAAGGTACAGTGTACTAGTGTACATTGAAGCTGCATGGCTCAATATGTCAAAGGACACTCTGGAGGCAGGATTGAATGAATCTGAACTGCAATGATTTTTATTTTAGAGTCATGGGTGGCAGAAAGGGACTGAATAAAAATAACATAGGCCTACAGAGGAAGAGAACAGAGAAAGTGAGTGTCACACACAAAGGGTACCCTTTATATTCCCTTTAATAGACAATCTTGCACAATTGGCTCGGATCCTTCCATCATGATCATCTGCAACAAAGTGTTAATCTCGCAAATTTCTTAGGCAGTTGGTTTAACACATTTTGGCACAATGTTTAGACAAGTGCACAAATGCCTTTTATGTTCACGGTTAGACATGTCACTTATATACAATAAAGGTCCCATGAAGATTAGGAACAAAAAACAATACAAAACAATACAAAATAATCTGTCTGTCTGGCAGTTGTAACTACAAGTTTGTTGTACTGTTTATTGATGTCATTAACGGATATTTTGGATCGTACCTGCAAGTTAGCAATGTTTGTTAGGCCAATGTTCCAGCTTGTCTGAGAATATGCATCATATTTCAGAAAATGGTTTCCTTTAGAATATAGGTCATGCCTGCCCTCTTAGAAAACATTGTCTCCCATCGCTCAAAACAGAAGTCTATATTCACCACTGCTATTGAGCCCAGCCTATTATCACATTGAAGCATATCAATTAATGACTGGATTTTATTGTTAATTATAGATATTTCCCTTCATGGTAAATTATGGCAATTAAAGTACTTTTTGAAAAAGAAACTTACAATTAGTTTCAAATCATATCAATGTGTCTGAAACAATGGGTTTAAAGCTCTCATTTTTAAAGAGAGACTTTGTACAAGGTATTGTGAATGACTAACTGTGTATGATTGGTGCATAAGAAGGAATGTGACTCACTGGGACCTAATCTGACCTACATTGTTACAGCTACACTGCCACAATATAGATTATTACTATACTTACCACAATGTAGTATATTACTATACTTACCACAATGTAGTATATTAATATACTTACCATGATATATTACTATACTTACCACAATAAAGTATATAACTATACTTACCACAATATAGTATATGACTATACTTACCAGTCTACATTGAGCACTACTCAGATAGTTGTTGTTACTGTAAATTGATCCTCTATCTCGCACACACGAACAGTTTGTTGTTGCATCTTCAAACTTTTCAATCAAATTCTTCATCTCATATATACAGAGAGCAGACTGACTAGCTAGGTCGAAAGATTCATCTTCATTATTCTTGACAAATACAGCAAAGAGTTGACCATCCACTATCTGGGATGATTGTACAATGCTATACAGAGTGTTATTAATCCCTCTGCATTCTAAAGTGATTTCAGTAAAACCAAACATTAATGCTAAACTGTCTGTTTGACAAACACGGCTCAGTTTAGGGACAATGTAGTTTGGCTGTCTGCTACCTGTTGCATCCTGTAGCTGTGATGCAAGAAAGTAAGTGTAGTTATGATATGAAAATGAGGCAACATATCTGATCAAAAAGTTGTCCAATATCCTGCTTGCAAACTGACTTGTCCTTCTATTATCACCCATCTGACACATTCTATTTGATCTTGACAAACAATTGGCAGATATTGGTGATGCTCCTCTGATATTCTGAGCAACATAGAGGGCGAGGTTAACATCAACTCCAGCTGGGTGAGTAACCACTAAACCGATTGCTGGATTCTGATCTTCAGTCACCTTGAGGGAAGATAGAGTTTCATCTTTTGTATCCCTCAAGTCATCCAGATTCCGAAGCTGACATGTTCCTGGATTCAGACCTGATCCACATGAAATTAATTTGTCCCCTGGCTGAGGTACAATAGATAAAATCTTGTTTGTATTATTTCCACTATTATCTTGAGTACTCACACTGGTCAGTTCACTGAAGTCTCTTGATAAGCGATACAGTCTCCCCACTCCTCCGATATAAATGCTACTTCCATCCTCTGACACAGTGAAATGATTCAAACTTGTTTCTGAGTTAATTGGAAAGGAATTTAAGTTGTATGCATCCAAGGAAGCAAAACATAAACTGTTACCTTGGATAAAACATAAAATGTATATCATGATAGCCACCCTCCTGCACTTAAATTCCATTTTCAAAGGTAATCTGAACAGCAGGAAACCTCAAATGTCCACTTGTAACCAGAATCTATCAAAAGATTGGTGACTCACTGCAAAGAAAAATAGGAGGAAAACAGATAAGATCTAAGATCACATAACAAATGTTATTGTGTTGTAGGTTACTTTAATAAAATATGGATTTGAACCGGTTAACCCTGAAAATACTCAATGCAGTGAGTGGAATTATGAGTAGAGGGAAGCTGCCAAAAGAAGAAAAATACACTTCAGAATGCTTGCTTGTTAGAAAAAGGATAATAAAAGGACAAATCAAGTTATACATATGATCGTGTAAAATTTGATTTACTTTATCTCAATTTCTTACTAGCACATTTCGTTCCTTTGAATATTACCTGAAACAATAACTTGAAAATGAGGATATGTAACAACTATATTTAAACAAGTACACCTATCACTTCAACTATTAAAATGAAGGTCTACCATACAGATATTGTACCAGGTATTTGGTACAATCAACACAGAGGTGATGTACTACACAGTGCAGAAGTAATACTTAAAGAGGGAAATTCTGTTTTTCCATATGTAGCTCACATAAGTCAAGAAATAAAAGTGAATAGCAATGCATTTTCTTGCCAAACATCATTACCAATAACTACAGTTTTACTGTCTCATTACAGCTGCTGAGACCAAAATCGACCATTCTATGAAGTAGGGAAAAATATGTAAAATTGTTCTATTACTCTATGGAGAGTCCAGCCCAAATGCAATCTTACGCTATATATACAGTTTGGGTCTTAATCATTCATGGCGATAGATCAATGGAACAGAAAATGATTCCTTGTTCAATTAGTCGCATTGCATTTGTCAGCAGCGATGGCGGAAGGGGGCTCAGTCTGGGTTTCAGAGGGGAGGGGGAAACTTTGAATGGCAAATCACCCCTTGAGGTCTTCTGTACCACAGTTTCCAGTGCTTGAATGTTTTCAAGTGCATTTTTAAATTCCTATCAAGGCACTTTCTTATTACAATTTTCCTAATTTCTCAACAAACAAGGTTACTTTGAAATTTTTTAGTTTTCGATGGCTTCATTATCCTAGACTTCTGCTTGTTCACCAGAAATAGCTCTTATGATATGTCTTCCTGAACCACTATTTCAATTTACAATTACACTATGGCATGATTAACACACTCTACTTGCAATTTCAGGAGGAGCCCTGTGTTACGTTGGTTTGCATGATATAACTAGGTAATGTTTAAGCAAGTACCTATTCTTTGTAAAATATCATTTATGAGCTGCAAAGTTTATTGGCATTGCCTTTGAAAGTGCTAAATTTTTAATTCAAAATAAAGAGTTTGGCAATCTGTTTAATCTGTGTCAAAACATATTTACAGTTTGTATATACATAAGTTTATTTGGTTCACTAGGATTAGATAAGAAAATCCTATCAAGTTTTTCTTTTGCATAGATTTTACTTTAGCAATAGAAATCCAAGGAGTTAAAAACTTCCCCTTTCTCAAAGAGACCCTATTAGATGGGCAAAAACAATCAACAGCTTAATTAAAAAGTTATACAAAAGTATCATAGGCATCATTGACATCAAAGCTTGAATGGCAAGACCTGTCAATCTGTTTTAAGATATGATCTTAGATGTTCAATGTTAACATCTGGAGATTTTTTACAGGAATATCTGCTGATATTATTTTTGCTCCTAGTACTGGTATTAGTTACCAAGCAAATGGGCGGGTGATCACTGACATCAGATGTAATTACTGCAGATTTCATACAAATGCTGCCATCAGGGACGTAGCCAGGGGGGAGCAGGGGGAGCGACCGCTCCCCCCCTTTCAGTGTCGATTTTTTTTTTTAAACTGTCGTTTTTTAGCATGGTATTTTGTCAGTGCTCTTTTGATCTTGAATACTCGTCAGCTCCGTTAACTCGATTGTAATCGTAGTAACATTCACGCCTACTGATTCAACTACTTACTTAGTTTGGCAGATGCAATTAGCTAAATTTAGCTTATAGCCAATTACAAGCCTACAGTTGGCCACTGTGTAATAAAATACATATTGCCTACCTAACCGCACTCTATGGAATGTCACGAACTGTATGCACAACAACGTCGACAACGTTCGTTCTATGAGTCGTCCTAAGGTGTTGCACGAACAGCATGTTATGAAGCTAAGCTAGCAATCGTACGTGATACGCACTTCCTGTAATAATTATTACACTGCTAATACACTGCAATAACGATATTTGTTTTTAGGCCACTGCATATCTGGCAATATTACAAAATATGAAAGTTTATATTGTCCATCAGTTAAGTTCGTCAAATGTATTAAAGTCAAGACATTGGACAATAAACAAGAATCATCCTACTGGAAAAATGTAAAAGAATTCAAACAGGAAACAAAATCTGCTGATTATGATATCATATGATCAGGGGCGTAGCCAGTATGTAGCACTGTAGGCCCGGGCCTACATTTTTTTTGGCCAAGTTATCTTTTTTTTAAAAACACCCATAATTCAAATCGATAAGCTTGCTGGACGAGTTTAAGAGTCTATAGACAGGAAAAACTATTGAAATGAACGTAGCAAGAATATGGCTAAATTAGGTGACCTATTCTTCTGTCATCTAGGCTGTCATTTCTATCGCGTGCCGTTTCATTCAACACTCTACCCGCCGAAAAAGACTAGGATCCGATCTTGTCAGTTTTTTAACATGTAGTTAAGAACCCGTTTACGCAGATAATATTTCAGTTGAGAAAACAGTTGAGAAATTTGCATCAGATTGCAATCGTCGGATAGCTCTCGCCTTCTCTTATTAGGCTAACTTAAACATTTAATAGCTACAGTTGTATCAAAGACAATTACTGGCTATAGTTATATCAAAGACATTTCAGGCCTATCTTTGTATCTATAAGTATCAGAAGTTGAAACGTAAGACTACTCTGTACATGTACCTTGCTAATTTTAAATACATTATGTAGTATTGAATTATGTACTATTTTAACTCATTTATTTTTTGGGTTAAAGGTGATATTGAATGAGGTGTCTCAAGTTAGCAAGAGGCCAGGGAACCAGAATGAACACTCGGGAAGGGCCGTTTCCGGCCATCTGGGGGGTTTGTAAAACCAAAAATTTTCTTGTACGCTCCGCGCCAACCGATGGTGGCGCTCCGCTCAGATAGTCGTGCCTACAACTTTGAAAATCCATATCAATCGCAAAAAGTGCTCCCCCCTTTCAAATTCCTGGCCACGTCGCTGGCTGCCATTAGTAATTATGTACTGGAAATTATAGTAGGCATATAAAAAGTAGGTAATAACGAATATTGATAGATCTTAATAAACTCAGCAAAATGATTATCCTTTTGAACATCCATCAAAATTAATTTTGCAATCGCCTAAACTGTAATATGTTTTAGAGTAATATTCATGTAGACTCAATGTTTCCCTTAAATTGATATTGAATTGAGAAGTGCTAAGAGATGGTCTATAAAAGACCCTAAATTAACTTGGGAGATGCAGAGGTTAATGAAAATTGACTGTTACTATCGGTATAACTACTGTAAGGTGATCATTCCCTTCAGTTGCTTTTTTTCACAACAACATACGAGTATAAAACAATCAGTCTACAGAACAACAAGCTAGAAGTACACTAAAAATAAAAATAAAAATGGGTGGACTTGATGAGAGCACTCCCAGAATATAGCAGAACCCAAAAGAAATACATACTATCAAGTGTATTTGCTACATTCCATATTTTACATTTTGAACAATATAGGATAAATATTGATGGTATCAAATACAGTTAACAGTAAATATAGAGTATCGAAATAATATATGTGAGATGGAAGTAGAGGAACCAGAAATAAGTGGATACTTTTCTGGTCTGGTCCCTTTGTAGCATAAAGGGATGTATACATTACATAACAGAAAACACAAGTTACATAACTTAACTAAATCACTATACTAATCCCTCCCCTATTCACCCCTTCCACACCACCCCCTCCCCCTCCCCTCCCCTCCCCCTAGACAAAGTTCACCTTAACAAATTAATAGTCTTACAAAAGAAAGCAATTTGTGGAATATCACATACTAAACATACCGATCATACTAGTGAGTTGGTTTCTTCTTTAAATTTGCTCAAGCTCATACAATATATCTACCTTTGCTTACCGCATTGTTCATAATCTAATCCCAGCAAATTTCTTTACCTACAATTATGAAATCCACAATTATAACAGCTGAGAACCTTCACCCTTCACGTTTTGAACTAATACTGCCAACATTGTTTTAAGCAAATTCTGTCTGGAACCCATTGCCACAGGATATTACACATAACAGCACTGTTTCATCTTATATAAATAGCTATTTGATATATTACTTACTAATATTTCCCTCTTTTGCATTGCTTTTGTTATTTATAGTTTTTTTATGTTTTGCTTTTGTTCTTTATATATATATTTTTGTCCATATGTATTAGTTTAACTGTGTTATAAGAGTGACCTGCTAGACAAGCCTTCAAAGGTTTTGTGTTACTTCCTTTTGCAATGTACGTCATCAAATATTATACAACACCTAATTGTATTCTGGTCATTTGATTGGTCAATTGCTAGTTGATTGCATGCAAAATCCGCTCTATTACACTCTATGAAATAGAACCATGGGTTATACTTTTTTGATAGCACTTTTTTCAATGGTAAGAGAGCAGAGAAACCTGTCTGTTCAAAACAATCTGTTGAATGAGTGCATTTTACCCATCTTAATATAATATGTTGTATAAAACAAATAATGGTTTCCATTCGTGCATGCGCCTCGTTGAATGGAACAAATTACATCTTTCAACGCATGAAATATTTGCACTATTGCACTCATAACCATTCATTATTTGTATACTCATATATACTTGTTCCACATATGTACGTCCGTTCAGGTAGTACAAATAAATGAAAGTGAAATGAAAATGAATAGCATTTATTAGGGCTAACTCAGTTGAGTGCCCTGAGTGAAAATCACACTGCCCCTTAAATGTTTTGTAATCAAAGTTTGTATTCGATTAAACATTAACCTTTCTATGTATTTTAGAAAGACATGGTAAAACAAAAAACAGGACGGTAGATTACAAACCAATCCACATCGCCACTCTTATAAATTGGAACGACTTTTGCCGTTTTCATGTCATCAGATAAAATCCCTTCTTTTAAAGAAAAATGTGTTCCAAAGGTTTTGGTAATAAATGGGATCACAGTATGAATTACTGACGGGCGTAAACCGTCATAACCTGCAGACTTTCTTGGTTTTAAACGACCAAAAGCTAACTAAGTAATATCAGAAGTACATTTTGGGAAAGAGAAATAAGGAAGATTTGTTTCTTTCAGCAGATGAATTAGCGTTTTTCAGCTAGGAGAGATCCCAATAAAATTGATCCAATGCTTTAGCGATGTTGCATGGCTCCGTAAGACAACAATTACCGTCTTTGAAAGTTTCGGGGAAACTACTTGTCTGAAATTTCTTCCGGATAATTTTATTAATGCGAAAGAGTTGTGGTCAAGCAATTAAGGCAGTCAAGCATGGGCTTGTGATCTAAGGATTGCAGGTTCTAGTCATGGCCAGATCATTGCGTTGTGTCCTTGGGCAAGACACTTTATCTCCATTGCCTTTCTTCGCCGGCAGGTGTATCAATGGGGGCATAGGCGTAGGAGGCGGGGGGGCTGGGAGGGCTGCAGGCCCCCCCAACCAAAAATTTTTGTGAAAATTCGGGCAATATGCTGAGAATTTTTGGGGCACCTACTGAAAGAAAAATTATGTAATGTGTTTTTCAATGGTTAAACTGATATTATTATCATCATTATTATTGTAACGACTTCCCCAATAATTGTAACCAATATGGAAGGGTAATAACACGCATA
>KN882991.1:56982-91729 GCA_000934455.1 Apostichopus parvimensis
ATTAGTGAATTCTTAGTCCAGATCTCGAATTAGATACTTTACACATACTCTGTTTAAGGAAATGTGAATAAGTTAAACAACCAAGGCAAACAGTCTATATATAGATTTGAAACGGTAGTAAGTTGGAAATCCAAAACAGTGAAAAGACTTCCAGCCTCCACCGGAGATATATATAAATCATCTGAATAAAAGTTTCTTCCAATATTGCAAGAACATAAATATTAATGTTATTATCACCTAATAATATATCATCTGTTCATTACAGCATAATTGTGAAAGGAAACACAATGCAAAAAAGGGTTTTTAATTCATAGCTGATTATTTTCTGTTTGGTTTTTGAAAATTAATGTAACTGCTTTTGTTTTAAGAAACACAATAACACAAAACTTTTGATTAAAATTACTTAAAGGATTATCATGTCATATGTTCCAATGTCATTGCTTTCATATAGCATCCAATGGTTAAATCAATCTTGTGAATAATTAGTCCCATGAAATGTACATGTCATGCATATCATCTAAGATTCCCTAGCATTGTGGAATTGATTAGTGAAATAACTGTTACCTTTTATTAATAAGGAAGCAGGATATGAACAACCACAGGAAAGGTTTCCAACCAAATGGTGACACAAGGTGACTTGTGAAATGAGACAAAACACTGTGTAATAGTTGCCAGGAAGTATATTCACTTTGAGGAACTGACCTTAAGCCAGAACAGACTATAGCAAGGTTAAGGCCACATCCTCTGCACCACCACCAGGGGAGTTCCCTAACAGACCAAATCATCCACAACATAATGAAAGGACAGTCACTTAATGCCTAGCTCTTTCTTCAGCTTGAGTCTGCCAGACTAGCAATTACCAACAATTGATTGATAAAAGCAGAGCTAAAGGGACCTCCTGATGGAATAACATCATCCTACATAACCTCTTTTCTTAGCTTTATCTGCTACTATGACACTACCGTAAGGCAGCACTCCTTTAATAATAACTCTTGGTAATATTTGAAAAAACATCATTCTTATCTCTAAGGGCCTAGTTACATTCTACAAAGTGGAAACTAAATTCACACAGGGATGTTTTTAACCTTCACAGTGAAAAGTGTCTATTAAGGCAATTTCCACACATCCACTAAGAGATTAGAACAAAAGTTTCCCATGCTAATGAGCAGTGGCGTAGGAAGGTACTTTTGAGTGGGGGGGGCTGAAGACTGATGGCCGGCCTGGGGGAGGGGTCTAATGGGGGATTTTTTTTGCATTTCCAGGTGGCCTCAGATGCAATTTGGTGCAATATAGCACACTTCAACACCCGGCCACTCCATTTGTAAATAATTTTGCATTTTCACCTGGCCTTAGATGCAATTTGGTGCTCCAAATGAGATTTTTTTCGCATTTGGAAATGTAAAAGGGGTTTTCTGACTTGCGGAGCGGGGGGGCGAAATGATATTTCCGCCCCACCATATTTTTCACTGGGGGGGCTGGCGCCCCCCCAGCCCCCCCCCTTGCTAATGAGGTATGAACATTCAAATCTTGACTTGCTCATGCAGCCAGTTGGGACAATTTATATATGCTAATACCACTTGATACTCTCCTCCCATATCATGCTTCAAAGCACTCTTACTGACAGTACAAATAGTTCCTACCCTTTTCTTGATATAAACAGAATATTCATACTGTCAATGTGAGTGAACTGAAGCAGGACATCAAAGTACAGTATTGAAAAAGAATTGTCCCAACTGGATGGCTCATGCCCTCTCACTAGAACCTTACAGTAATATATGCATAACAGACTACTGCAGCATGTTTAGTTGTATGATACCATATATAATGGACACAAAATAGCAAATAGTATTAAAAAAGTAAATAGTATATCTTTACAGCTGATATATAGCTGAGTGCATATGGTAAAAACAGTTTAAATGTTTATAAAAAAGACTATTTAAGATTGCATTAAGAATATTTGATTAAGAATATTGGGTTGTAGGCAACAACAAAACAACTGAGTACTGAAAGGCTATAAATTTCATCTCAGCAAAACAAAGACGTTATATAAAAGATGAAAGCTCTGTCTTTTAACAGCACTTTATCTGATTAAAAGAAAATATAATAGAAATGTAACAATGTTATCAAATAATTCTAAAAAGAATGAGATATGAACCATCCTTCATAATGTTTCATATTGATAAAGTAATTTCTCAAATTTATACGCAAACAAAAAGCATCAATTTGAAAGATGCTGTACTATCCTAAATGGATTCGTTGAGTAAATACATACAACCATTATGTATACTAACATTGTTTATTAATTTTATTCAATGTACTATTTCTCTACAGTGATGCACAGCTTTAATTGATATCTATGTAGGTTGGATGGTCAAAGCTTTCATTCTCAAATGCTTCCAATAGAGTCTTGATGCATTTTGCCTTTTCCTGGCCTGATTGCGTCTGATCTGTGTGTAGGACCTCACAGATCTGTAAGATCAGAGGTACCATAATTAAAAGTGATGCTCTAATATTGTGAATGTTGTATAGTTAATTCTTTAACATTGTACTTAATGGGCAGTGAATAATAATAATATATATTTATCATCAAAATGGGGTATTTTGTCCTGAGAGAACCAAGACATGGGTAACCCCAAACAGATAATATCTAGTCAATAGTTCACAAATAGTAAACACCACTGTAATGGACAACAAATAAACCTATAAAGATATTGAACCTAAATGATAGCACATTAACACATCCACTTTGCATATATTATATACAGTTGGAATTATCAATCCTGGTTTCTACTGCATTATTTGACAATATTAATGATCTTGTGGATAGTGGATCCACAGATTACCTTCTCCCTATGTTCAACACTGCACCAAATTAAACACTCACTTTGGTGTGCCAAATATATATGACAATTTATGAAATGGGGATGTTTGTCTTAAACGAAAAGGAAAATTTATTTAATAATCATAGTATTGTAATAACTTACCTGATCTCTGTGCTTATGTATCATCTGATACAGTTGCCACAACACTGCTGTTATGTCAAACGAATCACCAAACATCTGTTTTAAAAAGAGAAAAGAACAGTTAAAAATAGAGATATCGCATCAATGGTAGCAGGAACTTGCTAACTGTTTTCAGTTAAGATGTTTTCTGAATGAGAGCTACAAATTTAAGTTTAAATTGTAAAAATTAGTCTAACTAACTGTAGGATACTTGATTTTAATTTCACTAGCATATAGAACACCTCCTATTTCACTTTATTTTCATGAAATCACACATAGGCCTACCGAGCAAATGTAGAACTGATATGGCAATTTATCATCATATAGCTAGTATCAGTATTAATGGCCTCTTAAATGGCCTTTCCAACTGTAAGATTAAAAAATTGCAACAAGTTCAAAACATGGCTGCTAATTAATTTAGTCCTGGGTAGGGATAGACCTGCTGGTTCCATGACCTGTTGTCAGAACTTCTCCATTTAGACACTGGCAGGAGAGTGCTTAGTTAGAGTAGTAGCACCCTGGTTCTAGTAATAGGGAAATTCTCTATATACCTACTGTAGGTCCAATTGCAAAACTGTTGGCGAGTGTTAATTTACTGTTGCGGGTCCCTGATTGTGGAACTGAACGAGCATCCAGGTGAAATTCAAGATGAAAAAACTGTTTAGCAGTTTCAATCCAAACTTAAAACTTGGTATTCTTCTAGGTTCTAAGTTTTCTTTGTATTCCACTTTTTTGTACTTTTGTGTCGAATCCCTTGTTTTGTACAGCACATTAGATAACTCTTGGTTGATAGTGCGCTATATAAAATGTATAATAATAATAATAACATTTAAGAAAATATTTTGAAGGTAAGTTCCAAAGTTGACTGACTACACTATATCAAATCAGCATAGAGAAGCATTCCAGATGCTTGGTACATTTTATGGATCAATATCTGAGAAACCAGAATTGTTATAAAACCATCACTGCATGACACCAAAACTTTCAGCTTCTGTTGCACTGTGCCATATCTACTCTTAATTTCTGTCTTGGGTTCTCTTCAAATTGTGTGGTGTACATAATGTTGCCAACATTGTAGTTCCATTGTGGGGTATCTTTACCTCTTCCACTTTGCTGGATTTGGTTCTTGAGTTCTCCTGGTTCAGTTTCTTCATCTGCCTTATATCACTGTAAAAGTGATCTAGTTTAGTGGAGTAAACTGGCAACAACTGCTTGTAAAGCTGATTGCTTGAAGAATGATCCTGGCAAGAATAAAAGAAAACTGTAACCATGGAAAATTGTCATTCTAATAATTTAAGACTGACTGTTCTTTTACCTGCATTTAGCTATGACTATTTTACTAGTGAGCTCATATAACCCACCATCTTTTTGTTATAATGAGGTGTAACTGGACATGCCTGTCTTGATAATCTACATATAGTGTTTATACTTTTATATTTGGACTCTCATGCTATTAATCAACTCCATATTGCTTGCAGTAGTTTTCATTCATTAGATTTTACTCACATTTGACACTTCTCTGCCTCTCTTGCATACATCTGTAAGTGTCTGAATAATAATCTTTAGACAAGCCTGTACGTAAATACAATCTTTGACATCATAAATGAGATGCAGTCTGTTGAGTAGGTCAGTCCAAAATCCCAGTGGCAAGCTGAAATACCAAAAATAACAACAACAATAAGAATAAAGACCAATAAACAAACCATTAATGTAAAGATCAATGAGGAAGGATGGATATTGCATATTCATAATTGATGAATCAGAGGTAGGGTGGCCAGACGTCTGACATTAGACCGGACAGACCGATGCACTGTCCTCTATCAGGCATGATCTCATTATACTGGATGTATGTATGTCTGGCATTACAAAGAAATGGATTTGAAGCAAAACTGAGCAATCCACATTCAATATTTGCAGAATTCTACAGTTACACATTTGTAGTGAATAATTGGCTACCATATATGAATGTACATGCATGCATATGCCAACACACTTAGGCCTACTACTGACTGTGCAAACAAGTATAATTTCTTCACAGTTAATATCTTTTCTAATTTCATTTTAACTGTATTGAAATCATACTTATTCATTCTATACTTTCTATACCAAAATTCAAATGTGGCTCATGCCTAGCAGCTGATGTTATATTGTCATGTCATCTCCTGGTTTAGTTTATGTCTACAGGCTTGACGAAGGGGAAGGGAGAGGTTACAATCGGAGACATATTAGGGGGGCCAGGAAGATATGGAAGGAGAAATATGGAATTAAGAGTATCTATATGAATAGAAGAGAAAGGAGACCAGTGACAGAATTGTACCCTTGGTACGATCCAGGTGCTCAACACTTCTTTGATACTCCATCAGTGGCCACACTAATCTGAGGCCATGGCCGATGAACTGGAGGCCATGGCCGATGGACCAGAGGGTATGACTCATAGATTGGCAGTGGGGATTATTGGCCTACATGTACAGAAGTAACCTCAAATATTGATGTTTAATTATTCTGCTTCCAGCAGAGCAAATGTTGTTGAGACAACTTCAGAAGAAATTAAATACAGGCAGACTTTTTACAAAACTAAAATACTGTTAACTGTAATTAATGCAATTAATTTGGTTAAGCCTTAGCAAGTTGTGAAATAATCGGCCTTAAACTTGAAGAGGAAAGTAATATTTTGATCTTTTTTTGTTGCTAGCCAAGTATATATCTTCTGTGTGAAGGAATGCCCCTTTGCTATAATGATTGTTCATGCACAGAATGGGAATATGAACGTCTTATATCATCAAAAGGGTTTGTAAAACATAAATCTGTGAGAATTACTTACATGTCATCCTTCCATCCTGCAGCAAGATTTAGATTCTTCAATTCAGCAGCTTTTTGATCAAACAAGTCAAAAATTTGCTTAATATTGACTGAGAAGGTATCATTACCAGCAGTCATGAATGCTGTAAACACATTGTTTACATACTTCTGAAGGGCAGTCTGTGGAGTCAAACAGGAAAAATGTTTGGTTCTTAATGAAACCAAAGGATTGTAATATGCGTAGCTTTATGTGAATGTGAAACACGGCCATATGGTTCTAATTTCATCTGCACCTTTCTCCGGTCCTGAGGTGGGATTGGGGATTGGGGCAGAGGTACATTGGCAGAAGTGATTTCAGTTCAGTCTGAGTGCAGTGTAGAATTTCAACACAGCAATAAGCTTTGGTAGCCACCCACTATACTTTGCGACTATACAGGCTTTCTATCTTGTTTCTTGTTATATATATGGCATACATCCCATCAATGCATATTGTTCCTTTCCAACTTTGCAAAGCAAGCAATCCATTCATTTGTTTATACATGTCCACTTTTTGTTTAAACTTTATACTGAAGCGCATTGAACAACTTTTGTTGGAGTCTGTTATTATTATTATGAAACATTCCTCCTATAAATTTCTAAGCATGTAATCATATCAGTAAGACACAACAAATCAAACCTTATATCCACCCTGTCAATGTAGCTCAGGAAGTTGATTTAATTTGATCAAGTAATTCCACTCACCCTTGTTGCAGGCAAGTACGAAAGAACAGCCGCTGCTCCTTCCTCACGGTCAGAGATGGCATCCTGATTACCTTCTTCTTTCATCTATAGAATAATGAAGAGAGCATGAAACAGGATATATATTATAAATAATATCATCTTAACAAAAAATATTAAATGACAATTGAAACAAGAGGGCAGTCCACAGATTTGCATATCTCATCACCAGCAAACAAGGATTTGAAATGAACAAATTGATTATTAGCCATGTAATCTGGGAATACAACTTTTGAAGCTAATAAGAGTACATTTTTTTGTAAACTCTGCACTGAACAAAACTAGGGTGGGAGTCTTGACTCTAGAATCATACTTTAAACAGTGATAAAATTATTGTGAAATTTTCCTCTTTTTCTTGGTCCATTTTATATAGTACTAACTTTTAACACTAGGAAGATTACCACTCATTGTCAATATTAAAGTGAAATTTTAATGTCTCATGAAGGTAATTATACATAGACTTTTTCCTCTTGCGTGCTTCGATGCAGGGAATAGACCTAGGTTAGACACCTATAGACACAATACTCACACACACGTTTACAAGTGATAGGCTAGATCTATTTTTAACGTGCTTTCATCGTGTCACACGTTACCGCCGTTCAAACCCTGTGTGGCACGTAGACATTTTTGGAAATTCCAAAGCCCATCACTTAAGCCAACGTTTCACACATAACTGGACCAGGCCAGGTACATATAGTTCTTTGTAGCCTAGTTGAATAAATTATTTGCCCAGGCCTAACATGCCAGTTAGGTTCAGGCTAGTGCAGCATAAGCAAGATGTAGGTTATGTATAGGGTAGGTTTATGCTCCTCATTTTCACTAGGCGATGTAACTCAGGACTGGGTTCAGGTATAAAATATACATTTGACATTGAACCATGTGACCCTTGACCTAAGTTCCCATGGCAAACACATATTTTGATAGTATTTGACATTGCCATGATACCTGAGAAGGTTCCATGTCAATTCAATGTTTCTCCTTGAAATTATACCAAAATCTTGATTACACTAAATGTTGACCTACTTTGGTTCAAAGGGCCTGCAAGACACAAAGGCTCACCCTGAGGTACCTTCCCAAGTTTGAAGAAATGAATCCAGCCATCTAGAAATTTGTGATGCAAAATTGTGCTAAACTACTACGTTCGACCTTTAACCACATGACTTTTGACCCCATTTCCCATGGCAACCACATACTTTATACCTGGGAAGATTCAATATAAATACCATGTTTCCCCTTGGAGTTTGAAAGGAAGAAAAAGCTAATTTGACTTTGATCTATGACCTGTGATTCTGTGAGACACAAGAGTTCACCCTGGGGTACATTCTCACCAATTTTGACCCCTCCCTCAGTCATGAAGTTCCTGTCACCATGGCATTACCCCACCATGGGTGACCCTCCGAGAGTAGCTACTCAGGAAAATTAATGGCCCAACTGGCAAAGGAAGTACAATAGCTCATCCTCCTTATGCAAACAATGAGATAAAAACATCTGGCATTGGATTACATATATTTACAACCAGTGGACTACTCAACTGTTAGCACACATAGATACGAGATTACCACTTATGAATAAGAACTTCTTCTAAAACCCAAATCACCTGATCCACACTCAACCCCAGTTCTCTTACATATATCCCATGTGATGTCCAGGAGTACTTAGAGTAACTTGTAAGTGAATAGATACTAGACATGATCTGGTTCACAGTTGGAGAGTGATCTACTGTGTACTGTTCACACATTGTCACAGGATCATTTTCAAAAGGCAAATAAAAAGTGTTTAATGAAGATGTTGAAAGGACACAGTTACAGGTACAGGTGGTGGAGATAGTCTGATGACACTATGAAGACGACCTATCAGGGTGACATGAATCTGGGAAAACGAACAAACTAAAACTGAAGATATTACCAAGTGATATGTACTTACAAGATGCCATATCCACAGTCCAAAGCCTGCTTCTGGTTCATCGTAAATATCTTCAGGATCTGCTCCTACTGTATGTAAGAGAGTGTGTTTATAGTGACCGGAGCATTGCACATAAATTTTAACACATTAAATGACTTTCAAAGAACTGTTCTGACATATAGGTCTTGCTGAGAACAAGAAAGGTCACCAGTGAAGTATAACAATAGTGGAAGATATAACATAACCAAACGAGGGAACAAACAACGTATTTTTTATTCTGTACATTTGCCTTTCATTATTAAACATTTCTAAGTTACTTCTTAGCAAGATTTTTAGTTATTCCAAGGTTTTGATATCTCAGCAAATTCAATTGAAAAAAAAAAAGATACAACTAATACAAATCTTAAAATGAAAAAACTATGAAATTGAGACATATAAGAGCTACAATGGTATTGCTCTGTGATACTCTGTGGTGAGGTAAGAGAAATTAATAAGTGTTATGAGTAGCCTGTGATTCAGGCGCGTAGCCAAGGGGGGGCAAAGGGGGCAGCCGCCCCCCCCCTTGAGCATATTTTTAAAAAATTTTTTTAATGTTTTTATGATATCGCTAGTAATTTCAAAAGAGAAAATGCTAAGATGCAACTTACAAGGCCTGGGAAGTGCCATTTCCAGCGATCTGGGAGGTATTTTCAGCCAAAATTTTCTTGTACGCTTCGCGCCAACCATGGTGGCGCTACGCTTAGATAGTATGCAATGCCGTATCTACGGCTCTGAAAATTTTTCTACATTTTCGCCCCCCCACCTTGACAAATTCCTGGCTACGCGCCTGCTGTGATTTACTTACTTGGTACATTACTTGTAGGTTGAATGTTACCGTCTTTACGATGGTTTGAAGCATTAGGAGACACATACCCATCATTTTCTGCTAGTGAGAGACAAAATGAGTTAGAACAAAGATAATTGGTACCTAGTGTTTTGTGAGTCACATAACTACTAAAATAACTAAAATATGAGCTAAAATATAGAATGAAAGCACGTTATTTGTCAATTTCACTTAATGAATATGCAAAGCTAGCTTTGTGCTTCTAGTTTGAAAAAAAAATTTTTACCTCATACCTGGTTTTACTGTAGTAAAGCCAAATTTTGTTGTTTACACCCTATGAATATTTATGTGTTATGTAATAGGCTGTTGTAGCGTTAGTTGCACATAGCTTTTGCACTTGTGTTTGTCAGTTCTGTACACGCTGTGATTATGGCAGCAGCGTCTCTGCAGAGCTCCGGGGTTCGCCTCGTAAACCCCATAGTATTTTCATAATTTTATTGCTCTCGGGTCGTAAAATGGCCCAGAGTTATCCATATCTAGTCCCATACTGGTGGTCAGTGAGGAGATGTCCCCCTTCTTAGAGGCAGGATGCCTCGGGTTTGGCTGGTTTTCGGCTTCGGACGAAAGCCACTGGTTTCAAGATGGCGGTTCTCACATACCAACATGTAGCGAGCTGGCGTTAATGGAGTCTCGATGTCCCCGTTCTTGATGTCCGCGATCTTACGCGCCGCGAGCGTAGAGAATTCTTCTTTTCTGCGAGCGAGCTGACCTCAGTTTAGTAAGAGATTAAGTCATAAATATTGTTTATAAATCCTGTACGTACCCTATTGTTAGTTAATTGAATTGTAGTTTTAAGTGTTGCCCTTTGGCTAGGCTGTGCTTTACTGTACAAAGTACATATGTTAGGTTATGTTTTTTGGACCTTGGTCCTACGGGTTCATAGCGTGTTTTGTTTATCGTTAAGCACATGGGTGCTATTGCGTATTATTATACTGTAGTGTTACTGTTAAGTGTTAGGTTACAATTTACAGTACCGGTTGGGTATATACGTTGGGTTTTACAGAACGTTAACAATGTTTGTCATCCTGGTTTGTTGTATTGACAGTTGTTTATTATACCTGTTGAATATTGTACTGCTCGCTGTTTAAAGAGTATTTACTGATTTTGTATTTTGAACATCATTTGTTACTTTTGTTTAAAGTTATGTCTCAGAGATTGTCCTTGAATCTTAGCCATTGTGGATAGCTATAGAGCGACAAGACTCTTGAGAGTTTGTGGGTGAAAATTCAGGGGGTGAAAATTCCTACTGTCTAGGAAATTCCTGTAATGGTTGCAGCTGGCATGGGTGGCCCTGACTATTATTGAGGTGTTAAAAGTCCTCGCCTGTTAGCAAACGTATTACATTATTTCGAAACGCAGATTATTTCATGTTCATTATACATTTTGTACAGTATTGCGGGTATTCATTCTTTAATTGTATTCATGTTGTATTAATGTTACGTAGTATTGAGTATAGGTTTTCCCTGAGATAGGATAGTTTTAATTAGGTGAAGGAGTTCATTAAGCCATTTATATTCTCATGTATCCTGATTTATTCATATGTATATTTTCATTTTAGAGTTTGTAATAAATTGTCAGCTGTTGTTTCAACGCAAGAACACTCTTGCATCCTCATTTATCACTTGTGAGTTCGAAGCGAAGGACCCTAAATCTGGTAATTTCCCCCGCAATCCGCGGTTCGCTTCATTACTATATTACTGTCAGTCACATATGGCATTATCAGTGTCACATTAGCACAGTCTGTTACATAACTGATGAACAACATCCATTGTTAACCTCTTCACTAGCTATACCCAAGAGCAGCAACCATGTAAGGTGGTTACTGCAAGACTGTGATTTACAGTTTGAAGTAACATTACATGTGCGTGTTTGTCATGCACGAAAATAATGAAGAAATGCCTCAGAAATTGTCTCTGAAATGTTTTAGGTTTTAGACATAATTAACTTTTGTAAACAATTCCATTTAATACACAGTGACAAAATTTCATACAAATTGCAAGAGAACTGGCAGCAGAAGGTAGAAAACCATGTTGATGTCAAGCACTACAATATCCTAACATGTAGTATAGGTATTTAGATAATAAACAGTAATGAACAAGCTCTGCATTTGCTTTAAAGTAACTTCTAGTCATGTCAATAAAGCAACAGCAGATATCAAATCTATACTCACCAGAGTCTGAAACTGTTGTCGTGTAACATCCATTTGTTCCACCATCTGTAACTTGGAGCTTCTCTGCAAATGAGATATAACAGTTCAGGAAAACTTGAAAGTATGTCATCATGGTTGACTGAAATCAAGTACTTAAAAGAATTTTGTCATCTTTATAGCATCACATCAAAATGTAATTTTGATGTTCTGTTCCAAAATAGATAGCATTTCCATGTGTTTAGGTTATCACAAAGGAATGGATATGGTTAAACACTGAAGCCATTCCATAACTATGAGCATACCGCAAACATCACAAAGACATTGCTTGTATTGTGATAAGTAAGGGAGCAGACCAACAACCATATTGACTTACCTGTTCGTATTTCTGGTTGAAGGTAACCATCTTTATCAACGCCGACATCTTTACTCACTTTTTCTCTAATGTTGTCTAAAAAGAAATGTTAAAATGAAACAAGTTCAACAAATTAGAATGTCAGCAGAGGTGTAAAGACTACTGTAGTGTCAATTCTCTTGCATCAACAAATTATGCTTTCAGAGAAAATGAAATCAGGGTATGTCATCATGGATGGCAGATACCAAATTTAAAGGTTTAAAAGGCTATTTGTCATTTTGCAGCAATTCCATGTTCTGTTCCATTATATAGAAAAATACAGAGGAAATACATTTTCAATTGTAAATTGAATGCTATTCAAAGTGCAATGTGCAAATTAAATAGACGTTCTTCATTTTGGTCTAGTGATCAAGGATAAAGCACCAAAGTAAATGAGGCTCACCTGTTTGTACATCTGGATGTAAGTAACCATCATTATCGACCCCAGTATCATCTACACTTAATTGTGTTTGATCATCTGAAGATAAGATATTGTAGCAAGTGAAATCACCATGTTAAAATAGCAAAAAGAATACTTTATTATGGACAGTCTTGACTGACAACAAGAAATATCTTTCTAAGGACCTGTGTTTTGATTTTGTCACTTGTCACATTTCCTTAAAATTGTAAAGTTGTCACTCATTCCTGTCTTAAAATAGTTTTCCATCCTTGTTGCTGGTGTGTTCTTAAGAGGACACCATTGTCAACAACACAAAGATGATCTGAGGTGTAGTGAATGTGATGATGGTTAGTAATTTGATAAAGAAGATAAATATCTGTATAGAAAGTGAAAACAAGGAGTATCTTGACATTGTCAGTTCTCATGGGCCTCTCTTCCAGGACAGAGGATCTTGGGAAGGAGAAAACACTTTGAATGGCTAGCTCTCTTAGCAATGTGGTGCCACTTCAAGTTCTATGTGTGATGAAGGAAATTAGTATCTCTATTATTACTTGAAATATTAGGAAATATGATCATTTTCATCCAAAATATACCAGTTTTTATACCAAGCTTTTGTCTTGGTGGTGGTGGTAGCTCATAATACAATTATAAATCTAGAGGCTGAACATCAATTGTTACTTCAATTTTTTACCATCTGTAGCTTGTGGATTACTTACTTAATAAAGTTCTAGAGTAAGTTTGACCAACTTGAACCTTTTGATTGTTTGAAGAATCAGGAGAATCATATCCATCATTTTCTGCTAGTGAGAGAGAGAGAGAAAGAACAGAGGAAGTGTAAACAGAATTTGCATTTAGTTAGGAGTGTCACATTGCTCTGTCAATAATTATAATATGACAACATGGCACATTTCAATAAGACAGATTTATGAGCAAGGTCTTGTTGTGTTCTTACTTTTGTGGAATTAACATCAAGTCATATGAACTTTGCAACTGGTGAAACCAAATATGTACTCACCAGAGTCTGAAACTGTTGTCGTGTAACATCCATTTGTTGCACCATCTGTATCTTGGAGCTTCTCTAAGGATTCTGCAAAACAGAAAGAATAGTGTTAAGTTCTAGCTATACCCAAGAACAGTTAAGGTCATCAACTATGTAAGGTGTCTACCATAAGACCTGCTATTTTCATTGTGAAGTAACGTTAGATCAGAGATGTGTGTTTCAAATTAAGACAAAAATGTCTCTGGAAACATTTGAAGTTCAAGGTATGCCATCACCACTGATTAAATTCACATGTTTGTCTCTGCAATGATGTATACTCATGTAGTCTTTCAATGGTAAAGTGAATGCAATATGAGGCAGGCCCGGAACTAGAATTTGCATTTGGATAAGGAGACACCAATGTTTGCTGATGTCCATCCTTGGAAGGGGTTTTACAGGGGAAGTGTGACCCCCCCCTTTTTGAAAGGTTAATTTCATAAAGGGTACTGAGATGTAAATTTGGTGCTGACATTTCTATCATTTTGAACTCATTTTTGTAGTACAAGTGCTCAGTTTTCTTCATGTGTTACTAAGTAAGCTATTTGGAAGAAATAGGTTATTCATCCCATTTTTCCTTGTTGGTAACTTTGATCACTTCAGTTCCACCTAAAACTGATAGATTTCATATATCTTTTACATAATGTTTTTTTTTCAATATGTCCAATATTAATCAAATTTAACACCTACCTGATGTAACATCTTCTGGGTCAGAATTGAGATTTCTACTTTTAATGTTCTGCTTCTTGATGAGCTTTACACAGTTACCAGTCTGTACCTTTGTAGTTAGAATCAGATTAAAAATAGCCATGAATATTCAACATTTGTTGTGAATATAAAACTGGGCAACCTCCCTTACACTGTCTAACATATCATTCAAACCAACCAGGGTAGGTCACTAAAATTATCATGTTTTCATTCTATATATGCAAAACAATTTTTCATTCATTAGGGTTGTGAAGTGCTACAGATGGATGCTTGTTGCACATTTCACTGTCACCATTCCAATACATCTAAATTGCCAAATGAAGAAAACAACAATGGTCATGACACCTTTCCTAAAAAATAGAAAATAAGTGACAACTATAAAAATGACTGCGTTGTATACAAACTTTCAGGAATGTTTCCAAAAGACCGCAGACATCAGTAAAATATAATTTCTTGATCTTACGATATCCTTGGTGGACATAGCAACCACTCTAACTTGACAGTTGAAATATTTTACTTCTAAACTCAAATCTTTATACTTTATGGTGGGGGGCATTGACAGTGATTTGTGTTTCATTGCTGCAGTAAACTGAAAATCCTTTGAAGGTTTTGAGCGAGATGTGCTCCTAGAGGACACCCTTTAATAAGGCTGTGACCAATTCTAATAGCCAAGATCAACATATTACTAACCTTGTAATCAGAGAGTACATTAAGTTTTCTCCATCCATCGTGGAGTCGCAAAAAGACATCATCTCTAAGGATACGAGTACCCTCTTTTCGTGGGCACCAAACTGTCAAAAGAAGTTGATGCATGCAAAAAGAAACAGATCAATGAAAACAGATTCACAAAAATCTTGCTTCTTTTTGAAAATAACAGAATTATGATTGAAACAACCTCAGTGCATTACAAGCCATGAACATTTTCTAAGACTACCTAAATGGTAAAATGGTAATTCTAGACTCTAACAAATGAAACCTTCATATTAACATGCAGTACCTAATGGCAAATACAACAGACATGAAAGAGAAGAAACAACCAGGTAAGTTATGTGATTAGCATAGATGCAACTTACCCAGATCAAATTGCTCTGGGACAGGCCGTGTAGAATATGGTTCCTCTCGGTAGAAATGGTCAATGATTTTACTTTTGGCTTGTGTAATTGTATCTACACTCAGGAATCCTAACTCAACAAGCTCATCCTCTTTATCAGTGAAGAGAACTTGAAGTTTCTGAAAATAAATATTGATATTAACAGGTTTTTGTACAGACAAATGGTTCTCTAATATAAGTTTAAGTATTCTTACTTTACCCCTCCAGGAGGAATGTGCCTTATCAGTAATTTTGATACAATAGGTTGACAATATAGGCTCACAATTAATAGAGTATGTGTTGACACCATAAGAGCTCTATGTGTCTGGGATTTCATCATATTATCATTTGAAGTGATCAACTGTGATTTTAAGAGAAAAAACAACACTTTTGCAAGTTTGGACTCAACAAAAGTATAGTTCAATAAATGATTGTTGTGAAAATATTTGACAGATTATGTTCCTAATGGAAACAAGGTACAACAAATCATTCAAGTCAACCACAGACAACAGTAATATTTGATTCCAATTGTAGATTGGTTTCTAAGGCTGTCCAATCGGCTCTATCAAGAAAATGAATTTCAATGACATAATGATTAATTACCAGCTGTGAATTAAACATAATAATTTTTCCTTGGCTATTCTTGAGTTTTTGTCACATCAACTGGATCAAAAACAAATGATGTTTACATTAATGTAATTGCATCCCTCTCATACCTTTTGAATTAGTCTGGCTAAACAGAGGCAGAACATAATTCTGCAATAATAATGTATGATAATTAAATAAACCTCTTTACAAATAAACTTCCAAATAAGAATCATCACTACATATATAACATACCAATTCAGTGAAGGTAATTTGTTTGTCTAAAAGATACTGCTGATTAATGGTGAACTGAGATTTTCCAGTAACAGCATCAATCGGTCCCAACTCTATGGTACTCTTGACAGCTCCATATAACTGCTGTAGGGATTTACTAACACTGTTCTATATTGATATTTGTGAAAGAAAAGAAAGTAAAAATCAATATGAGAACCAGATGTTCACAATATCATTTCTCAAAAATATATTGATGTATAGTACTGTAAAGCAGTTAAACAAATATAATGCAAGCTTACTAGTGTCCAATAACAACAGGTGCTCTACTGAAAAGTGTTGTTACTGGATTTACTTAGACTGTCCTATACTGATATTTGTGAAGGGTAAATAGTAAATTATATGAGAAGTTATTCACAAATCCATCTTCAAATGTTGAAAATAACAATTGTAGTATTGTATGAAGCAATAAAATTAAATGCCAACAAGTGTATTAGTGTCCACTAACAACAAAAAACAATTTGCTGAGAAGTTTACGTAATACTTATAATGCATGAAAATTACAATAAAAAATAAGAAATCTTTACCTATTTTCTTTTCTATGTATTAGTACTTATATCTATAATCAAATTATTTTTATTCTGATGTAACATTAATCACATATTCTAATGAACTGTTTTCACACATTCTCCTTAATGGTATAGTGTGACATTTGTTTCTAATGTACATAAGGTTACATAAACTTTAATAAAAACTTAAATACAATTAATTGGGCAAAATTCATGGTTGAAAAGGGATGACATCAGAATGGAAAACTTCTAACATTGTGATGAAAATTTGTAAATATCATGCAAGGTATATGAATAAATATAGTGTAATCAGGAACAACATGGCCTTGTGAATGTCTTATTGATAAATTTATATTTTATACTTCTTGGAACATTCTGGATAAACTTGACAATGAACATACCACATATTCATAGGAACTAAAGGCAATCCAAATTGATAAGAGTGGTTCAAGACAAGTGTTTCCACTGTGAAGTAAGCAGAAAGTATATATCATGGATAAAAAATTCGCAAAATATTGAAACTTTTTAAATGTCCGTATTCTCATTCAAAAGTATAATTGTTTAAAGTGATCAGATTTAGACCTATTTTAACAACTACCCTTGCCAGTTGTCTGCAAATAATCTATATATCAAGTTTTGAAAAGTATTAACAGAGATCATCATTATTCCCACCCCAAAACATTCTTCAATTTTTTATAAAAGTTATTATCTATACTTCAAATGAAGTCACATGACTCTGAAGTAGTGAATAGAAAATGTCTCCATAGCAATGTAAAAACATTGTAAACAATTACAATTTAATCTTAAAATACAGATTTGCTCAATGGGATGCAACATGCAATTTTGCTTGAAACAAATAAATAATAAATGAACAAAGTGAAGTTTTTTTATATTCTGAAATAGATATTGATGTCATTATTATAATTAGCAATGCTCAGAATTTACATGTTAATGCTGTCTAAATGAAATCCTAATGAGATCATTTGAAGGGATATACTCTGTTGTAACAGCTAGTAGACTTATAGAACACAAAACTATATGCATACAAACAATGCTGATTTTATCTTTAGTTTTAATACCACCTCTACTTGTTATTGTGCTTGTCAAAGCATAGATACAAAAACAAAAACATTCTAGTATTCTACTACCTTCTGAATATATTTTCAGGGTTTTTCAGTTCATCAGTTTTTGATCCTTGAATCTGTTTTTCAATCAGAGTGAGAAGTAACCTGCAAAAAAGACAAACAATTTTACTTTTGTGGAAGGACATGTACTTACTACTTCTTTTATTATTTAAAATTCTGTCCTACTTACTGTGTGAGGAGAGCATGTTTCCCATCCATCATGAGTATTAAGCTGATGTGTGATACTATGTTAGCCCTGAAATAGACAAAACAGAGGATTTTCAGTAGAATGTTCAACAGCTAAAGGATGTTATGGGAGAATGAAGGGGGGGGGGAGGGGGGATTAGGGGATTATTAACTTCCTAAATATTAATAAACAGTAAGCATTTGTGTTAAACAAGAATACCAACTTTAGATTATAGATTACCGTTCTGTTTGTTCAATTTTGCTTTCATCTAAAGCATGGAATAGGACTTCTAGATATTCCTTCTTCTTCAAGTGATCTGATAAAGTTGACATGGCTCTACTCATAGAAGGATTATCCATTGCAGCCTGTGTATGATAACATAAATATGTTGAAGAATAGAAAGTGTTTGCTTATCTTCAGAATTTAGCATGCTAGTTGACTAGATAAAACATTCAATTAAGATATGGTGACTGGAATTTAATCTTTATATATCTGGATTCATATCATCAGATCAAGTCAGATACAACATGATTTGAAATCAAAGGTTTTCGACAACTAGCATACATCCTACTTGATGGTAAACTTGGGTGTATGAATATTACCAGATATATCTTCACATTAATATCTGGTAATATCAAGTCAGATGTAAAATGATCTGAACTCAAAGGAGGCACTGAAATAGAGGTATTATCAAGCAAAAGATATATACATAAAAAAGATATACATGTACTTATCAACCAGATTTAAAATATATGTCAAAAAATGCATGGGAATTTTATGTGAAAATATTACATTCATACACAGAAAAGATATATATAATGGACATTAATACATACTTTATCGTTAAAGTTATGTTAACTTTACATATTTTACCTTGGGTGGCATCTTGCCAGATATAGTCTGAAGGCCATCGTAAATAAATACTTCTATATATTTACTTGGAGAA
This sequence comes from Apostichopus parvimensis, assembly GCA_000934455.1. Taxonomy (NCBI): domain Eukaryota; kingdom Metazoa; phylum Echinodermata; class Holothuroidea; order Aspidochirotida; family Stichopodidae; genus Apostichopus; species Apostichopus parvimensis. Next base: position 75,762 of record KN882991.1, read on the forward strand.
CAGATTGGCATCACCGGAAGTGATGCTACAGTGCCTTCAAAACCAAGAGCAGATGTCTTTAGATTTGTAAACACTGAGGAAACAAAAGGTTGGAAGAACATATTGAACTTTTATCTCCACAAAGAAGACAACTCCATCTCCACATTGTTATTTCTTCAAATGCTATAAAATCCAAGTTTATTGTGAACAACTGAGGGGGGAGTGGGTGGGAGGGGAGGCCATACCCCACCTCCTATCGTCAATCAGTGAAAATGCTTCAATCGGAGGTCTTTTTCATTCAGCCAGGAAGACATAGACCACTACTATGGATGTGCCCTCTCCATCCAACCTCACATTTCTTCAACTTCACATAAATTTTTTTTTTTAAACCTTGCATTTAAGGGCTACTTATATGGATCTAACTTGTAGAGTAAATTTGCCTCAGAATCAACACCCTTTGACATCAAACCTCCATCCCTAAATAAGATGACCCCAAGGCAGCAACCCCTTCATTATAAAATCCTTCATTTGCATCTGGCCCTCCTATAAAGTTTAAACCCCCTACCTCAATCAGTCAGGGGATATTTTGAATTTATTATTATTTATTAGTCCAACCTTCCATTTACAGCTATTCCTAAGTTATGACCTTATCATCAGAATATTCAGTCAGCAACTCAATATAGTAAAAAATGAAATTATAACAACAACATATCAACATATATTGTGACATCAAAACAACAAAATAGATTTTCATCCATTGTACCAAGGTATTGATTTAATGTTACATTAACAGAAGAGTGAATGATTAGAAATTATGAAGGAATGAACTTCATCCACAGACTAGTTCAGATAAAGATGTTATTAAGCAACATTCTATTTAATCACAGAGACTCAAATGCACCACTTAAAATGGAATGTATAACATAAAGCAAATAAAGCTTCAATGGATGGCAATAAAATTCATTGAAATGCTAAAATTTGGGATTTTATGACAGTTTTACACCCGCAATCCTTGTTACAATTTTATGAAGCCCAGGTTGGGTCTACTAGACAAGCAAACAGCTATAAAGCTGCATCTCTTGACTTTCAGAGAAATGTTTAGATACATTCTCATAAATTAACTAATTCTCTTAAAGGGTGTGAAGACTCGCACAAAAAGAAACGTCTAATGCCAGTAATTTGACCTAGTTTCGAATGAGGTGTAACAGAAGTGTTAAACACCACCATCGATCCCAGAAAAAAAACACACAGCTTGCTACCGTTGGTAATTAGACACTAGTGTACAGTCAGTACATACAGCTGCGGTCAATAACCACAGCACATTACACAAACGATACAGCGATGGACATCTCAGGTCCAGCTAGAGATAACAATTAAAGTATCACGTTTCATTACTGTCTGCATTTTGTAGCGACACGAACAAAACGTCACTTGCAAGCAACGGAAAGTTAACTTTTTCAGATGGCCGCACGCGGTTTGGGGCGAGTCTTCAATGCCTTTAATACAAGACTAAAAGACCACCCTTGGATGACATTCAATACTATTTGTCCTTGACTAACTTGTGACACATTATAAACATGCTATACTTAAATTGTGTGTTGCATCTGAGGAACTGACCAATGTAAAAGAAGTACAGCCACTATTATTGATGAGGCTCAAATGTTGAAGGAACATTTAAAAAACCACAAAAGTGGTATTGAAATTCAACCTGGACTGATAGCAGTGTTTATTCTACAACATATGAAAGATCAGTTTGTTCCTAAAGTCACCTTTTGATCTTGAGGATATCAAAAGTTACGTACATGTTCTCATCTCATCGTTGTAATTGTTCTCTATTTGAGCTATCTGCATCTCGAGTTGAGTAACAATCCTGTCCTTCTGTAATTTCTGTTTGCAGCCGAAGATGAATAAGATGCAAGCTATGATAACAATGACCACGTAGATAATATTAAAAGAAGGCCCTGCGTACTGTAAATATCCAATTCCAATGTTCAAGTTAGCATGTTGAACCTAGAAAAGAAAATAATTCAATTCATGAAATAGGTTGATAAAATAATCAGGTTAGGAGTAATATTTTTAGAAAATGTTCATAGATGTTCTCAAAGTACAATGTAAGATGAGACACCAGGTAGAATTATCTGTATATTGTGTACAACGCAAAATAAAGAGACTGTCTTTACTTAAAATCTCTTTGACATCTTAACACTGATATGATTCTGCCATTTTCAAATAAAATATACTTAATTATATTCACCAGTGCTCAAGCTTCTTTCTTGAAGGATATAATGCATCAAGAGATACAAACGTCTCGTAAATGTCTTCATCTTTAATAGCTATGTTATATTTGTCATGAAAGGATATGGAATTTCTCTGCAAGTAATACTGTCTCTCATATTTTGTCAGAGAGCACCACATGTCCAATATGTTCTGCAAACAAGTTAACACATCTTCCTTTTTGTGGATATTAGTGTGTTGATCTTTGACATTCAATTGTGAATATTTTCAGGATTGTTTGCTGAACATTTATTATAACCATTCAGTTTCTGATCATTAGATCTTTAAAATGTTTCTTTTTGTTACCGTTTGGTTTTATTTGATGTCAATAATTGCTCATAAGGTACTGAAAGAGGTTAATCACTCAAAAGCAATAACCATTGAGTACCAGATACATGGGAATATCTCTCTATTAAAGTCAACACCTTTCTTGGTATAGACACTTTGATATATGGTTTACTAAACGAGAGAGAACTCATTGAAATTTAGATGGCTAGCCTAATCTAAAGAATTTGTCCAACATAGGAGTCAATATCTCCTTGGTCCAAAAGTAGCAGGCACCATGTTATGTCCACCTGTGGTCTAAAAAGTCTTACTTGATCAAATTTGAACTGGTTAAAATAAAAGATCATATTGTACGTCATTCAAATATTGACTCAAATCATTCCAGAATAAGATTCTCTCATACACAATGTTCTAATACTAATTTATAGTAGGCCTACACACAATATAAGCATTGCTTGTGCATATGGACATATGGCATTATGACATAAAGTATGTTGTGCATGGCAGCATTAACATTAATATCATCAATGTGTGAAGTGATTTTACTTTGGTATAGCTATGAAACCATATAGAAAACCTTTCACTTTGATACATTGTGGACGAAGTATCAATTTATATAAACTGTTATATCACTTACAATAACAAATGGTAAGTTTCTTTCAGTATGTTCCCCATTTATATCCCCAGCTGGTGGGGAGTTCTCTGGGGGGGTGCAAACCAAGGATCCAGGAGTGAGAGTAATATTTACACACAGCTCTGTACCAATGTAAACTTTCACATCTATTTCTTGGCTTCCTTCATTTAAATTTCTACCCTGTGTGAAAGAGAAAGGCAGAACAAAAGCCAAAGTAAACATTACAGATGTTTTTGTGAGAGATTTCCTTTCATAGTTCTTACAAAATTTCAACCTGATGTTAAATGAATTCACACACACTTGAATGACACAAAAGAACATGTAGTATAAGACAACATTGGTAAATGGAGAAAGGACAAAATTATCTTCCTGGAAAAAGTATATTCTAATAATAAAAACATTCTGAATGAAAAATAAGTGAGTAATGTTTCAACAAATGATCAAGTCTAACATAGTAAACAAACAGCTTTTGTTATTTGACATCATCATACAAGATGGTAACTAAAGAATTGCACATCTAGGATATGTATTTTTGTTTGGTTTCAGTACTATTTGGTTTATTTTTGGTTTCTTTGAATAACTGTGATATAAATTGTAGCAGATATCAGGGAATGAACAAGGGTTGAAAGATGAAACTATATACTGTTAAAGGTCACCATGCATTGCTGTTCTTTAATGGTTTGACTTCCTCAGCTAGTACACATGCTGTAGCATTACTTCTAGAAATCTAAAACAATTACACACCACCAGAACCAAATAAATGATTTGGTATAAATGCTCCATAGTTCTCTATCTTAGGTGATATTTGCTATTTACTGATGAGTTGTCGCACGGTCTTTATTAACTCTCATTTTCTTGAATGGAATAAGTTCATTCTAATGAAATTATTGGATAAGATGTAATTATAATTACCTTAAGGATAAGTAGACTGGAACTGCCATCATATTCGCTAACACCGCCATCAAACTGGTCATATACTGGATCTTGCACATACTGAAATGTTTCCTTATTGTCAATTGACCAGGTTAAGAGTTCTGTTACTCCATCCATGATAAACCCAACATCAACAAGACCTCCTGCCTCATCAGCTCTCTTTCTCCTTGTTTGAGTGAAGTTAAGGCTCGGAGAAAGACAAATCATCTTGCCAGCATCAATAATTTCACAAATCTGTTTTGAAAATAATTACAGTCTATCAAAGATAAGGAACACTCATTGTGATTATACATTGCATACATCTTGTGTACCATTATACACTTAATAATGCATTCATCCCAAAATGCAGAACAAATGAAAACTGGTTAGTTTTACAGAATATTAAAATGTGTGGTACTAAAATACTAACTAACCATTTAGAAACAGCCCATAAATAATCTCTAATGTATGAAAAGTGAAACAAAAACCACAACATTCAAACAAGGTAATTAAATTGTATTTCATTGAATAAGGGTAAAAAGCTTCCCAGATAAAAAATCATATAAGAAAAGTATCCTAAGTAGAAAAAGATCACCATTCTCACCTCAGTGCTTTCTTGATTATCAACAGTAAAAACAATATGTGGTCTCATTATAATGTTGAATCTTGCACCAGTAATTGTTAGAGTGTTTCCACCCCTATAGGTAAAGAGCAAGAACAGATTTAATGGATTATTCAAAGGATTGGTTCAGTTGTCATACATGTTTATGTTATATGAAAGAGGACAATAAAAGAAACACAATGGTGAAAAAACTGTTTAAATATCTTTTTTGGTTAAAGAGATATTCAAGTGTAAAGTTTTATCAGATTGTGTAGAAACTGCTGAAATCTGACTAGCTGTGATGTCACATCCTCACAGTCCTGAAAAGTCTTTGTTTTTTTCTCTAAATATTTTGTGAGATTTCATGACTTTCAACCAAAAGATATGTCAGGAGATCCCATATTTGTCAAAGGAAGTATTTGAGATTAAACATCTGAAGAGTTTTTCATTATATTATTTTCAAATGTGTTCAAAAATGTATATAATTTTTAAAGAAATATATTCACAAATGTTAAGGAAGTGAGGATGTGACATCACATCCTCACAGAAAGTCTTTCTATACCAGTCGTTTTCAAAGAAATTTTGATATCTTCAAAGTGTCATATCTCCTTAACAGAGCATGCTATCATGGTAGTTTCTTCACTATTCTTTTTGTCTTTTTGTGCTCTGTCATACAAAATAGACATGTCAAACACCTCAACCAAACCTTTAATTAAAAGTTTTGAGATTTCACACAGACAGTCTGAACTAGTAACAACTTAAAACCCAACATTTGTTACTTTCCTTTCAAAGGCTTCATAGTTGTTCTGTTGAAAAGACCCAAAAAAAATGAAAAGATAAAAATTGCTCAATTGCTATAAGGTTTTTCCACCTAAAATGATGCAGAAAATTTATGGCAAAACCAGAGCTTCTGCCATTGGTTTGTCTTGTATGAATAATGCCCAAATCCTCTACTCACACTAAACTATATCATACTTTCACAATTCATCATTCAAGTTCAAACACTCATGTTTCACCATAAATATTTATTATGTTCATAACTCAGATACATTAAAGGCATAGTCTGGTGGAAGATTTGGATACTTTGTCCTCATAGTTCTTATTTTATCTTTCTAACCATGTGAAAATTGTCCCCATTCGATGTTTTCTTCTTGTAGAAATCTGGTTTTCAAATTCACCAGTTTCTATCAAAAGCACAACTGGTTCGAACGCATCAATTAGGTGAATGACGTAGTGCAGGCAAAAAGGCAACATGAGCGACTTGAAGTTAGCACTCACATTTGCGCAGCAGATACACTCTCGTGTGTACACGCACAGGTGATTGCCTATTACGTACACATCGTGAACGTAGGAATACACAGCCTACCATGCCCAGTTGGTACGTACATATAGCGTTGCTGTTCTTGTTGTGATTACTGTAGGAACTGTATGGAACGTGGATATGACGCAATCTGCATTTGCGAAGATGACATCACATTCTCTATTGTTCAAAGTATATTTGAAGTATCCATCTTCAACAAAATCGTTCAACAAAATCGTTCAACAAAATCAACAAAATCGTTTCTCTGTCAAACGCAACATTAGTGTTCTCATATTTTGAAAACATGCTACCAGACAATCCTTTTAATTTAATTATATGATCAACAATTAAATAGTCCTTTACCACACAAAAGATTGTTATACCACACCATACCTAATTGACCATTATACCACACCATACCTCATTGACTGTTACACCTCATCATATCTCATCCACCATTACACCACACCATACCTAATTGACTATTACACCTCACCATACCTCACTGAACATTATACCTAACAAATATTGTTAAACCACACCATACCTCATTGACTGTAACACCTCATCATATCTCATTGACCATTATACCTCACCATATCTCATTGGCCATTATACCTAACATACCTCTTTGACCGTTATACCTCACCATCCCTCATTGACTTAACACCTCATCATACCTCATTGACCATTATACCTCACCATACCTCATTGACTATTATACCTCACCATACCTCATTGACCATTACACCTCACCATACCTAATTGACCATTACACCTCACCATACCTAATTGACCATTATACCTCATCATACCTTATGACCATCAGACCTCATCATACCTCATTTATCAATATCTGAACCATCTCCATCAGGGCATAATCCATGGGCTTTCCAACCTCAAGTAAAGTACATTTGGGCTCTCAAGAAAGTAGCTCCAATGTTTAATATCAGATTGTCAACCTCCCAGTTATTGTGGACCATTATGTCATCTAACAACCACATGGAGTAGAAAACATTTGAACTTCTTAAACTTGTCAAAAGGGAGAGCCCAAGTGTGAAAGACATTAAACATAAGCTTACTGAGTGTAAGCAGACCCAACTTACGATAAGATGGACTGTTTAGGATCCACATCAGAGACTTCCGGGTCAAGAATGTATATAAATTCTGTACCATCGAGTGTTCTACTGCGATTGTCAAAACGCAACATGAGAGTGTGGCTGCTGTTTACTGTAGAGTTCACATTAATGCATTTAATGTAATCTTGTTGTATTCTGTAAAAGGAAAACATTAAGAAATATAGATAAACAAACAAGTGGAAGAACTAGTAAGAATAAATAACTTAGGCAAAAGAATGATGGTTGGAAGTAGAATAAGTTACCTAAATTGTGCAATATTGCAGGAGCTACAGTAAACACTGTAAAAGAAAAAACAACACACAAATCTGGCATGTGAAGACTTACACACAATAACATACTGTAATATTTTAAGCAATGAAACACATCACATACCTGCCATGACAAAACATACATACAATAACATACTGTAACTTTGTCTGTGTTAGCATGTAACATATACCTGATATGTAAAGATAGAAATGAAAACGTAGTCTAAGCTTTTCTGTGTCAGCAATATAACACACACATATCCATGGCAGACCATCAGTCTCAAATAGAGTAATATATATCGATTTAAATCGACATATACCAATTTACTGCGACAAATACCAGTTTCTAACAGCTTAAATTGACTTCTACCGATTTAAATTGACATATCATCGATTTAAATCAACATATACCAATTTAAATGATATGTAAAATAAATATGTAAAGTAAATCGGTATATGTCAAATTGAAATCGACATCTAACAGTTTAAATAGATGATATAATCAATGAAGTCAGTATATACCATTTTAAATCAACATATACCAATTTAATTCGACTTATACCAGTTTAAATTGACATATACTGATTTAAATTAAGATATACCAATTGTCTTCACGTGATGTATCTTCACATGACAATCATCATCGAAATCGGGATTTGGAATATGTTAATGAGCTAAATCAATGATCTGTCAATTTTAAATAGGTAGAAGTCAATTTAAGCTGCTAGAAACTGCTATAAGTCCAAGGAATTTGACTTCTACCGATGTAATTTGACATATCATCAAATTATTTTACTTATCATCAATTTAAATTGGTATGTGTCGACATAAATCTGTATATGTACATTTAAACTGGTATAAGTCAAACTAAATTGGTATATGTCAATTTAACATGTCATTTACCCATTTATTTTGACATATCATTGATATAAACTGGTAGATGTCAATTTCAATGAACCTATACCGATTTAATTTACATATCATTGATTTAAATTGGTATATGTTGATTTAAATCGATGATATGTTGCATTAAACTGGAATAAGTCCATTTAAATCAACATTTTTACAAGTTTAAATCGATGATATGTCAATTTAAATCGGTAGAAGTCAATTTAAGCTGCTAGAAACTGGTATTAGAAGTTGCAGGAAATTGGTATATGTCGATTTATATCGGTATATGTCGATTCCGAACGATTTGGGACTGATGGCTAGCCATAAGTACCTGCCATGTAAAGAGTTACACACAGTAAAAAACTGTCAGTTAGTTACTGTGTTGGCATATGTAACATTGCTAACATGATAGCAATACTGTAAGTTTGTTGACATGGTAACTTACTTTATTTGAAAGATAAAACACAAAATGTCAATATCTGCCTCAGAGTCCAGGACTTTCAAAGCCAAAGCAGTTGTGCTCTCAATCTGTCAATAACTAACAGTTGATTGCATTTCCCTGAGAGAACACATTACCAGTTCATAATAGTGAACCACAAAGATTTTATGAAAGGACCATGACATTCTTATTATTGATCTTGCCATCCTATTACACTACATGAATGATATTACAGAATTTATATTGAATGTAAAAAATAAAAAAATAAAAATATGGAAGAATTCAGTGGAAAGTAATCAATTCTTTGTAAATTAATTTAGAGCACTTTCCAAAAGATTGACATGTTCAGCCTGTAACTCAGCAAGGATTGAATTACTCTTACGTTGTAATACTGCATGGCTCACTTCCAACAAAAGCTTCTATATCTCTACCGGTGTCTAGGTCTGTACCATTAATAGTTATCAATGAACCTCCAGATACTGGACCAATCTCAGGAAAGAATGATGTTAATTTTGGATCCTGTAAAAAAGAATCAATCAATGAGAAATATTATTTATGAAAATAGATGAGACAATCAAAAGACTTTACAAATAGAAACATTTGAAATCACACATAGCCTACCATCCACCTCTCACACTGATTCTTGAAAACTATATAGAAAATCATGATATATGGAAAGAGTTTGAAAGGTTAAAATAATATCAGACTTTTACTATACAGTAAAGTCATCCTAATTCATATGTCACAACTTAATGGTTAACTTTGCATTCAAGAAATGCTTGATTGAGTATGATAAAGTGGCATAAAACTAAGGCATTGTGAAAGGAACTTGCTTAGTTAATTATATTGTTAAGTGTTACAGTAAAGGATTCATTTTACAGTTAAGAAACGACAGGAACAGCCATAGGTAATAACTTAGGTTTACTAAACCATAGACTATTATCTAATTCACTGTTACACACTGTAATAATGCAGACTCTACAGACCATGTTAACTCTAATTTATGATTAATTTGACCATTTTAGGGTAGGTTTTTACAAGAGTTGCAGGAAAGGACATAGAAATGGTATTATCTTTCAATAGATGCCTGTCTTTTATATTTATATCACTATTAAGTCTGATATCATCATTATATTCCCATCAATGGAAACAAACCTGCCTATGTATGCTACACTATACATACATTGAACCTGCATAAAGATTGGACCTGCCTATATATGCTACACTGTACAAACATTGGACCTGCCTATGTATGCTAAATGTACAAACATTGGACCTGCCTATGTATGCTACACTAAACATACATTGAACCTGTATTAAGATTGGACCTGCCTTTGTATGCTACACTGTACAAAGATTGGACCTGCCTATGTATTCTAAATGTACAAACATTGGATCTGCCTATGTATGCTAAATGTACAAACATTGGACCTGCCTATGTATGCTTAATGTACAAACATTGAACCTGTATAAAGATTGGACCTGCCTTTGTTTGCTACACTGTACAAAGATTGGACCTGCCTATGTATGCTACACTGTACAAAGATTGGACCTGTCTATGTATGCTAAACTGTATAAAGATTGGACCTGTCTATGTATGCTACACTATACAAAGATTGGACCTGTCTATGTACCCTACACTGTACAAATTATTCCAATACATTGTCTTTCACTTCCTTCCTTTTTTACCCATGTAAAACCCATAAAGGCTAATCACAGTACTTTGGAAAGTCTTGTTACTAATGATGAATCTATTAAGTCAAATCAGTATTTAGGAAACTAAAACAAAAACGTAAATCCAAACAAAGGAATCACTTTCACAGTAGGAAGGCTAGCTAGCAGGCTCAATAGGAATGCAGGGAAAAACACCACCTATGAAAACTATACTAAGATAATTTCTCACATTATATACCTGCAAACAACCTGTTGATAAACATCAAATGATCCCCATGAAGATTGTTACCATGTTTCATTGACTAAACCTTCTACTGAAAACCTGAATGTTGTCAGCAAACCAAAACTCTTGAAATACACCGCCTCACACAAAGTCTGGTATCTTAACACAAACAGAAAAATACTAATGAAAGTATATGTACTCACATTGTAAGAGAACGTAACATCCCCCTGTGAAGTCCTGTCATCCCTTAATCCTACAGAGACCAGACCCATCTTCACCACTGATAATCCTGACAAACATGTAACACTGAAATATGGCCAAAAGAAAAGTATTGTATAAAGTACTGTTTATTAAAGGAGTAAGGGCTCAACAATACTGAAGGATGTACAGAAGATGATATCCTTATTATTGCTGGTTGCAAAAGTGATTATATATTATAAGTCACTGACCAATGGTCCTTATGATACCATAAAGAAATCCAGCAATTACTCAACTTGAAAAAGGTCCTCCATGGGAGGCACTTGACCCCCCCCCCCCTTCTGCAGATTTTAGATATTGTTTACATTTGTTGATATCACAGCTGAAAAATGGAAAATTACACAAATGTACCTTTAAAGTTGGCAATGATAGCACTAATTTGCATCTAAGCCTGCATAAAATGCCATAAATAGGAGAGGGGCATCTCTTCCCCTTAGACCCCTCCTCACCCTACATTTGTACCCCCTCCCCCCAAATCTGTAACTCTGGATACAGACATGATGTTATCACCGCATGTACCTACAAAAAAATGACTTATTACATGAACCATCTGCAATATACTGTTAAACACAACTTTCTCACCTTTCCCCAACCATGTACTGATCTTCATAACGTCCATGATCACACAAAACATCAGCTAGTTTGACTTCCTCAATATCTGAAAATCTCTGGCCCAGGTCAGTGCCGATAATTTGAACCATGGTCTCTCCTTCGATTGGGCCACTATTTGGTTCAATCTAGAAAATGATGAGATGGAATTGTGGCAAAGATACTCATAAGTAAATAAAAAATAACCCAACATTTTGTGGTCACCATGCCCACTGAGGCTTGGTCTTCTGCCTCAACTTATAAGGATTAGATAACTATCGAAACATGTCAAGATTCTCTACAAAAGCAGTATAAGAAAGGGAAATGTACACATAGAATATCATTGAAACATCCTCATGTTCTGAACTTGAAACATCCTCATGTTCTGAATCAGACAAGGCAGACACAGATCCAGGCGAGTGTGGGTGTGTTTACCTCCCCCCCCCCCCCCCCCCCCCCCCCCCCGCCCAAACCATCTATTCAACTTCACACAAATGTTCCAAGTATTCAAAATTGGTACAATCTTAGGTTAGATTAAACACAATTAAGGACTCAAATTATACTCTACATATGATTCAGAATCTACTATTTGCTGTTGCAGGTCCATCCTACACTGGGTTTGGCTTCAAGGACTGGTTCACATCCATGCCTTATAAAATCTTGAATCTGTCCTGTAAGGTGTAGAACTTTGGAAAAGTAGTTATAGGTTTAAAGCTGTGTTGTGTACATAATACACTAATTGTGTTAATATCTTGTTAATTTATGTACAAGGTAAACATGTTGTTATTTAACTATTACCAATGTGATCTGAGGCCGATCTGTACACTCTTGCTGTATTCCTTGGTTGCAGTTTTCTCTGACATCACATAATGACTGCGATGAACACCAAATACACATTAACACAGGAGGAGTTGTTATATTGGACAAACAGCGACTGCAATCTGGTCTGTCCACAGAACATTTGTACAGAATCACTGAAATGAAAAGAAACATAATAGAAAGATGAAATGTAATCCATCCACTGTACAGAAAAATCAGATGAAAACTTTTGACAGTTTGCTTCTGGAATGAAAGATATTATAATCAACATTCCAACATAGAAGTCAGGAGAAACAAGTCTTCCCTTAAATTAAAATATGCAAAGAAACAAAGGTGTTCTTAAATCAGTTTGCTTAAAAGTTTACTGGCAACGGTATTCTTTTGGTCATTCAAATCTACTCAGTAACAGAAATACTTTAAGATAACACATTTGTTAGTCTGTTAGTTAAAGATATGAAGTTACAATTAAGCATAATGACAGCTTCAGAGGTAAACATACCATTATTGGTCCCATCAATGTATACCTCCCTCTCTTTCCATCTTAGGTTTAGAGATGCATTAACTGTCTGTTCTTCTGCTGTGTATGTGTACTGAAAAAATAGGACATAAACATCTTATTTGTAACATAAATTCAGTAAACGAAATCTAACAAGTTGTTTGACAACTGTGCCAACAATAAAATAACATAATGGCATTTCTATAAGTTCTTGTACACCTGAACAATACTTTATACTTTTTTTCAGTATTTTCACTTATAAGATTTGCATAGATCTAACCATGAAAAAAACAAAAGTATTTGATATGTTTTCAGACATTGATAAAGTCCCCACCCCCCTGCAAGGAAAAAGAAAAAACATACAACATAATTGATAGTACATTAAAACTGTCTTGCACATGTCAGCAGAATGGTATAACCTTCTTTCATTCTATTCTTGGTATCTTGGGCCATAAAATCTTAGAGGAATAAATATTTTTTTAATGAAAAAGCATTCTAAATTACAGATTGGTGTGAATGATTTGCAAAGCAACAATCAAAGTTGCTTCTTGCTATGGTAACCTGTGGATCTGTTAGATCCCTTCAAGCTTTATGCAATTCAGCTGAATTGCAATCTCATAAACTTGCTTTTATTTCTCAGTTGGTAAAACACAATCCCATCAAAGATTACAAATCTAAAATTGGTGACCATGTTTTACCTGTGTCTCTTCACAAGTGACAGTAAACTTATCCTCGCTCTTGTCAGAAACAGTGGCCTTTGAACTGGTCTCTATTCCTTCATAACCAACAACACATTCATATTCCTGCATTGGATGACAAAATTACATTAATTGTTAACATTTCCTTCAGCTAGCCAACATGTAAAAATGGAGAATACTAAACCAACTTTCAATAACATAAGTGTATGTTAATGAGAGAGTAATAAATAAATTTGATTTAATCGTCAAACATTCTTTGTCAGACACTTTTAGTCATTTGCACAAACTCAGAATATTTCTCTCAACTATTTGACATCAAAGCTTGATTGGAGTGCAGTATATATAAATTATGTTAAACTACATCAATTTTTAATTAATTCACTTTCAGTGCAACTTTTCAACATTTCAGTTCAGTTTATTTGTTATGTACTTACATAATATATAACAAAACCAGCAGAGTAAGAAGTGAAAGGAAGTGAAGTAAAACCCCTTGTGGGTTTAACAAGAAGATCACTCCCAGGACAAGAAAATAAGTAAACAAATGTGAGACAGTAAAAATGATAACTGGCATAACCCCTTCTCCACCCCACCTCCCACCCCTCTCAAAAAATCAACCTCCCCCAATAGAGAAGAAAGTAAGTGGGTTACACTCGATATAAATTTTGTAAGTACACTTTAAGCTCATGTCTGAAGAAATAACTGCAGTTTGGTTTTCAAATACATAGGCAAGTTATTGCATAAGGGAATAGAACAAAGTTTTAGACTCTTCTAACAAGGAGGTAAGACAAGAAGCGACACTCTGATTGTATGTATTCCTAGTATTATGACAGAGTTGTTAGTAACATAGAATGTAGAGAAATAAGAAGGGAAGTGGTATGTAAAAGTGAGAATGTTCAGAAGAATAAAACCATTAAGCTTAAGAACTTTCACAAAGAAGAATGAAAAACACTTGGTAGTCTACTTACTTTGTTTGATATACTAGTAGATGCTGTGGGAGTTTGGACTATAAAGATAATTTCTCTGTTGAGACCATTAGGGATAAACGTGTCTCCAGTCTTAAGCATAGGACAATCTTCAGATTCAATCTGTACAGGGAAAGGAAAATCAGAATAAGAAAAACTCATGGATTTAGACCTGCCCCAATAGAGGTTGAGACAGAGGAACATAGGCGGACAGAGGAACAAAGGAGGGGAGCAGAGGAACAAAGGAGAACAAGAACAAAGGAGGGGGACAAGTATACAGGAGGGGACAGAGGAACACAGGAGGGGGACAGGAAATCAGGAGGGGGACAGGAACACAGGAGGGGGACAGGAACACAGGAGGGACAGAAGAGCACAGGAGGAGGGGGACAGAAGAACAGGGGAGGTTGTGTAAGCATTATCAGCAAAGTTATATTGTGTAGAAACTTGTCAAGAGGTGCGCAATCCAATAGCCTACACTTTGTGAATTAACTTTAAATTAATTAATCTTTATTCTGGTGAGGGCCGGTGTGCGTGTCCACAAAAGGTGAGTTTGGCTGCAGAAGATCGGCAGGATCAGATATCCATGTATCATTGATCTAAATCATTAGTCACAATCATTACAGGATACAGAGAGCAAAATTGTCTACTTTCCCCTCCACTGCTTCCTCTCTGAACCCGCCCCGCCCCAACCCACCCCACCCCTCTCACTGTTGCATCCACACAAAAACAACCAATAGAGTGAAAGTTTGCCATAATGTTCACCAGAAATGAAAATTACATTGACAATATGCTAGTCAGTTATATGTTCATCTTTTGCTTACAAAGCTGAAAGTTTGACAGCATTTCTGTGCAGTGAGGACCTATTATAAGAAGAGTGAAACTAACTTGCATTTATGAACTACTCCTACTATTCCATCTGTCACAGAATGAATAGCTCACACAACACACACTCTAACACTGCATAGTGTTAACTTCATAACCACAAACTGGTGAAGCCAATGTACTTGTCTGCTTATACACAATTCCATTTGTGTGTTCACAAAATTGCTTTCTCTTCAGTATTTTAATGACAAAAAGAATATCTTTCTACAAGCAATTCAGGGCAAAATAAAACAAAATGTATCACAATTCAGAGATGAATTGCAAATTAAATGTAGGGTTGTTAATACAATGAATAGAGAAGAATATCACATAATGTTACGTAGGTAATAATATTTCTAATACGAGGAAAACTTCACATGCCAGTTTCACATATTCAACCCCTAGGCAAAACCTTGGACATACCCAGACATGCAACATAAAGGTGGGTAGCATTATCAAATTATATGCAACTACTTGTATCACAATTAGATTCAGCATTAATGGCATTCAACCAATGATACCACTAATTACACACTATAAGTGTGCAAGGTTCATGGGATGGTGGAATGCAGGTATTTGTGACTACATTCTGGATCAAGATGTCATCAGCACTATGTAGGAATATGTATTATCAAATTAACACAACAACTGTTAATGTAAGATCCAGTATCACCAATTACCTGCTAA
>KN882991.1:91899-107626 GCA_000934455.1 Apostichopus parvimensis
CAAGGTTCATAGGATGGTGGAATGCAGGGATTTGTGACTACATTATAGATCAAGATGTCATCAGCACTATGTAGGAATATGTATTATCAAATTAAACACAACAACTGTTAATGTAAGATCCAGTATCACCAATTACCCGTGCTAACGGAGCAAGGTTCATGGGATGGTGGAAAGCAGGGATTTGTGACTACATTATAGATCAAGATGTCATCAGCACTATGTAGGAATATGTATTATAAAATTAAACACAACAACTGTTAATGTAAGATCCAGTATCACCAATTACCTGCTAATGGTGCAAGGTTCATGGGATGGTGGAGAGCAGGGATTTGTGACTCCAGTATCCATCATGTTGTCATCAAAACTGACTATGTATTATCAAAGCAAAGTGCAACCAATAAGCAGAAGGCCAAATGGCGTCCGGACCTACCAAGTATGAAGTTTGTACAAAGTTTCCTTTCTTGCAGTTATCATGTTTACAAGGCTTTCAGAATTTGACCTTTGTTTGACTTTCAGTAATTTCAACATGATTATTATAGAGGTTACCAAGGAACACCTACATTCCAGGTATGCAGTTCAACGAAACTGCACTATTTTAAGTTGTTTTGTTTACAAGTAAGGGCAAAATATAAAAACACTGACGAACATGATCAAGTTTGCTTAGCCTGGTTCCTTAAATTTAACTTTCAGCATGAAATCAAAACCGAATCAAGAACGTACTAAGAACAATTTGGGTTCACCAGGGTGTCCCTTAGGTCTGACCTGTTCCATGGAAAAAAACAGTCCCAGGTAGACTGATCACACACACCTAATTCTCATGATATCATTTTGTTACTTGGAAAGAATATTTGACAAGTTCTGAATAATACCATTACCATATGCTTTGTTTGGTTTTCATAGCATGCACCACTCTGTGGTAAATGGTAACTGTATAAATACAATGCTATATCAATATATGTGTGTATTACAACTATAAAGGTTTAAAAACAAACAGTGTAAAACTGCTTTGCTAGACCTAAGTCAGTGTGACAACATGATGGTTCCAGGTTCGAGTTCTGGATACAAGGTAAACAAACATCCTAAAAAATCAGCTATAACCAGAACTACTTGTGAAGTCAGGGAACCAGTTAACATATTCAGCAATCTACTCATAGTGTCATTATACAGTCTCTCAATACATTAAAACTATAACCATGAACTAGATAACAATACTTTCAATGGGAATTACAAGATTCTCATGACAACAATATGAGCAGCCTTCCAAAAGGTTTTGGTGTCATGATTTTGTTAGATTGTTGTCATATAATCACCTCATTTCACTTCCTTAAAAAAGAAGCATATCATACAATGGAAACACTGTGGAACTTGCTTCCTTAAAGTAAAAGCCACCAAGAAGACAGCCAGTTTACTAACTGGTAAACATTATAATAATAACGTAAAGATACAAGTTGTTATGAACATTACAAAATGTAAACAATCTTGTTACATTATAGTTTGTTGGCAATGGTACGTAATTTCTTACTCTTCATTTCTACCAGCAGAATGGTGCAAAAGGTTATGTTACTTGTAATCAATGAAATTCACTGTATTTAGCAAGATAATGTCTGAAATTACATCTTTTGATAAATCCAAGATCATAATAACAGATGTAGATCAGGGTTGTACACTTCATGCTTTAACTGCTAATACTCACAATGACATCACCACAGAGAGAAACTCTAATGAAACTACAGGTAAAATCATCTACACACCAGTTACAATCCCAATTGGTAGAACAGTCTACACATCTAAAGTAAAAAAATAAACATATTCAAATGTAAATTTAAGTTTAAATATTCAGTGTTAGCTTTATAATAACATAATTCAATATATTTTAAAACACTTTCTTGAAAGAATGTTTGATCAATGTGATAACTGTGACCTGAAATATCAGGAAAGATCACAATTAATGCAGCCAATACAAATTAAAAGAGCCAAGATACACTGCAATAGAGAAGCTTGTGATGAACAATCTATCACAAAGAGCCATGGAAAATTAATTTCCTTTAGAAAATATCACTACTTTGATGTTCTTTCATACAGAAGACACAAGACTTCAGCTGCATACTTGAGCATTCTATAAATATGATGTTAACTTACCCTGTAATTCTGTTACAATCAAAGAAGTAGTAAGGAATGCTGACAAACTTAATGTTATATTCTGATGATGACAGAGACAGCTCAACCTCTACAGCATCCTCTGGTGTTTTGAAGGGAAAATGTATTTATTGGAGAGGAATAATATGACAATGTTTTATGCGTAACCTTAATCCAGTCCTATCCAGGCATGGGTTTTCTACACCGGGCAAAGTTTTAATGGTTCTGCTGTCATTCAAGATAACTTAGTGTTGTTACAGATGATCAAAATTACATTTGAGCTAGCTCATCCAACCTACAAGTAGCTTCCAAAACTTAACAAAGAATGCCAAAATATTTCATATTACACTTTTATATGAGAGTAGAAAGTTTTCAATCGTAGACTTGTTCAATAACAAATTATACAGCAGGGAGCAAAAGCGATAGCAACTCCTATATTTTTAAGCAATAAACCAACGTCTTGTACATTTAACCAAACAGGAACATAAAACAGCAGTAATAAATAATACAGCAGTACTCATTGAAGTTGCACACAGTTAACTGCAAACCTACGACTGTGAATTTTATTATGCGGTCAAAAGAGCTTTTCATTTGCATAATGCTGTCTGAAGATATTTTAATATAGCTCACACTCATTATGCACAAAGCTCTTCATGAATCTCCTATCACTGTTAACATTACATTTACTGTGTAGAGAGTGTGATCAGCCTGTATCATATGGGTAATTTGAATATCATAACACTTTTGTCAAAAGTATCATTTTATTAACTAGTTACCTCCTTTAGGGATGTTTGGTAAAGTGGCCACATCAGGATTTTGACAGAGCAGCTGGTTTCTCCCACTGACAAAGGCTTCAGAGATAAAATTCCCAAAATGACACAAGTAGTTTTCATTAGTTGGGAGATGAGTAACAGTTAAGGTGACCTGAGTAAGAAATATAATAAACTCCCATTAGTCATCTATGTATATTTGTGAAAACATATATCATACCATGAATAAGAAGGTATCCTGGTATTGTTAAATAGATATAAATATATGTATGTATAAAGCACTGTTTGTGAATGATGACCAAAAAATCTAGCTGGTAATGATTATGAGAAGTACCTTGGCAATAAATGTATATCTCTAAAATATTGTAACAGAAATTAAAGCTGTTTCACACACAAATAGGAAAAATATAAAATGCCTAACAATTATTGGATATATCTAAATGTGGTGAATGATCCACAATTCTTCTTTCTTTAAACAGCCATTCTCTGGTTTCCTATCAAACATTTTAAATGGTCCAGGCTTTATAACATTCCTGTTGTATCTGTAGGCTGATAAGGACATTGACACAACTGTCATCTGGAAAGTTCTTAGATAACATTAACTATTTAATTGGTTGCAATAGAAAACTTTAAAATGTCAAAGCAACAAAACTACTCAACGCAGACCAGGCAGTACAAAGACATGCAGAGATGAACCATAGAAATTCTGGTCAATATTTGATAGGAGCAGTAAATGATAGCTTATATCCCTCTTAATGCAATGAATTTTATTATATTCGGTTGACTAAACCATCAGAGTTGTTTGCTGCTTTAACAGATAAATTTTGAGGTCAGAGGGGGCCATAGGCAATACAGTATGTTCATCAAATGTTTTTATTAAAACAAATAAAAACCATTACAATTGTAAACTTTTCCTTTAAATTATCAATTCCAATCCTTTCATTACTTCAAAAAATCCAATGATTCCAAAATGTTTGTTTCCTCATGTGGGGATTTATTTACATTTCTACATTGAAGACTACAGAAGCTTATGTTATTATTTTGCTCTTCTATAGTACTTAGAACACTGCAAATATTAAGAAATAACAGGATTCTTATATTTTAAAGTATTGACAGAAAACTAATTACATTTCTATCTGTGGTGACATCCACTGGCAAATGTTCAGGTGAAGCTGAGACAGTAACACATTCATCTTCATTAAAAGGCAGCCACCTCTCACTATCATCACTGCCCTCGCAATCATTAAACCTTGTACACCTACGGCAAAGCATAAGAAGTACAAGAGAGAAAATTATACTAGCAAGTGATATTGTAATAGGACGGAATAATAAATTGACAACATTTTCAAATATAACTGTTAAGTACAGAAGGACAACAAGGAACATGTCATAGGTTGCACTCATTCTGCTTACCTCTTTTCCAGTGTACACCACCCACAATAAGGATCTCCACGGTTAGTTCCTGGTTTAATACACTCAACACAGGTTTGATACTGACTGCAGTTTGTGACAGACAATTCAATCAACTGAAAGAGAAGTTTTATTCAAGTGATATATCGCAGCTCATCACATCTCACTTTAATAGAGCTGATTAAAATATCTAGCAAAGTCTGCATGTGATTAATAATATTATAAAGAATTTTAAATGACTGGAATCATTACTTTATTCTGACATTAATGATTGTTTAGTCAAGAAGGTTTGGAGGATTCTTTGGTAAAATGCAATCCTATAAGGACCTCACATTAACACACCTCGCTCGTTGCAGTGAAGCTGGAATAGCACATGGGTAAAGTATGCATCATGCATATGCTTCACATGTGGACCTAAAATGGATTTTTTGGTTATTGTTTGCAAACAATTGTTCCAAGTAGTGGCTAGCAGAGCAGAGCATAGCATAGCATTTAATAATAATAATAATAATAAATAAATTTGCAGTTCATGTGTTACAAAAGCAAGTGCGAAGATAATTTGACTGACCATAGGATATGAGAAAATCATTTCCAACCTGCTTCAAGATCTTTCTGTGGTCCTATGTTAAGACCAGCAATTTATTTAAACAAACTTGAATTCCCTTGTAACAGGTCAACACACACGGTTTTCGGCACAAGCCTTTTTCTCCTTGTATTTGTAACTAAAGATACCATGAACTTTTTCTCCATTAGAAATAAAGAATATTGAGTTCCACAATCTCTTAAGATCACAAGCAAATGTTTGTAAATAGTAGTATAGGATTTGCATTGCTACAAGACTATAACTACATGCCTATTACTTACATTTTCTAGTCAAAGGAGTGTCAGATATTTCTGATGATTTGGTGGCTAATACTCATCTAAAAGCATTCTGCAAACATTTTGACAACTTTCATACACTTTACACAAAAATTCATTGTCAAACTTTGATTCATTGTAACAGTAATTGCAAGTTACTCTGTACAGGTAGCAAAGTTTGTACTTAAAGGTTGAGAAGACTCGCGCAAAAAGAAACGTCTAATGCCGTTAATCTGACCTAGTTTCCAATGAGGTGTTACAGAAGTGTTAGACACCACCATCGATCCCAGAAAATACACACACACAGCTTTCTACCATCGGTAATTAGACACTAGAGTGTACAGTCAGTACATACAGTTGCGGTCAATACCCACTGCACAGTGTACAAGCAACACAGCGATGGACATCTCAGGTCCAGCTAAAGATAACACGGTATCACGTTTCATTACTGTCTGCATTTTGTAGCGACACGAACAAAACGTCACTTGCAAGCAACGGAAAGTTAACTTTTTCAGATGGTCGAACGCTGTTTGGGGTGAGTCTTCAATGCCTTAAAGGCTAGCATAGGATTATATGCACAACGACTCATAACTTAGGCCCATTTTGTTGAATTACTTTCAAACTTTATGTGAGGTAGTGCTCAGCAAACTACTGGCTAGTTATGTAATTGACATGTACTCTTCAGCATACTTTTTGTTCGATTTGGCGCCCCTTGTACAGCGCTTGGGTTTTATTACATAGGCGCTGTGGGTTCTCTCTCTTATTCCATTCATTCCGAAATCACATTGCACAACATTTGGCGGCAGCCATATTTTGTAGATCACTGCTTGTACTTTTAATGTAATTTATCTAGAGAAGTAGCTCATCAACCACCATGATAGAGGTAAATACTATCTTAACTGTATTTGATACTTTTTGTTGCTAAATAATTAGTTTTGAAAGCAAGATTAGGCAAAATCATTATAGACCCGCTGGTCAGGGCCTCACAAACACTTGCAGTGCACAGTGTGCATGCAACGTGCCACTTGTATTGTTCACAATATAGCCTCATTGCGTACACTGCAATGTTTCGTATAAGTGCCGCAGATGGGTTGGCCTTTTTCAACGTAATTATAACTATCATCTGGCTTGTATCACATAGTTATTATGTTCATTATATGTGGAGTAGATCCTTAAGATCACTATGGGATAAAGATGATGTATAATAATGTCTCATTTACGGCAAAGGAGGAGTTTGGACCTAGTGTTATGTACATATTGTGCTAGCTCCCTCTTTTAGTAATTAAGAAGGCGGCGCCCATAATCACTACACAAATGTACTGTATGGAGTTGTGTAGGCCTGACGTCATGGTCTGGCCTAGTTCAGAGTTATGAAGTGGATATGTTAGGTTTCAGATCACACAGTTACCAGTGATTTTCATAGGATGCCTTTGTACATACATTTTCTTATTTTATTCTTAGTAGTACGGTATTGACCTGCTTCCCCTCCTCAAACATGGCGGTCCCCATGGCCTTCCACACCAGAGCAGAGAAGGCCCAACAGCGGGCAGAACCACAGTTGAGAGGGCCAGAAAGGCGCGATCAGAATTACCTGACAGCCGGGGCACCCGAGCCTTCTCCAGTGCCTTCCCCATCAGAGCAAACGAGGGAAGGCGTACCCGTGAAGATTGGTCCAGCCGAAGGCCAGCGCGTCCACTGACCGCGTTCCGGGCTTGGGACATGAGCCACAAAGCAGGGCAACTGGAAATTGAGGACGAATGCGCATAGGTCCACCTCGGAGACGCCGAAGGCTGGGAAGGCCATGGAGACGACCCTCGTAAACGCCTCCGACAGTTGTGACAGAGCGTCTGCGATTGAGTTGCGAGACCAGGAAGGTGAACTGCCCTCAGCAAACCTGATGGATCCTTAACCATTGAAAGAGGTCTCAAGTCATCTCCAATGCGCCTTCCCGAAGGAGGACCTGTGCAGGGCCTTGGCTCTGTCCGGATCTGACGGAATCAGAGTGACCCGAAAAGGAGCCCGAGGCGCTAGTCGGGAGGTGAACTCCAGACGGTACCCCTCCTGGATCGTTGAGAGCATCCATTGGTCCCTTGTGACCCTGTTCCACCTGCCGGCAAACGCCTGGAGCCTACCCCCATAAGAGGTAAGGCCCGAGGTAAGGCAGAGGAATCCCCACACCAAACAATATGGAGGGAACTCGCCGAAGCTAGCTACGCTACGGCTGAACACGAAAAAACCCTTCCCGACGTACCCAGGGTGGAAAGGGACTAAACAGGAGCGAACTCACCAAAACGGGAGATAATAAGGCTTTAAGTGAGCTGAGCGGATGCGAAACAAGCATCAAAACCTTTGATGTAGACTTGCAACTGAACAGAGCAATTCACAGGAAAAAGGTGACCAAGCCAAGGCAGCGGATCTGGCCAAACAGAGCTGGCTGCCCTTGGCAGGCTACGGTATAGTTGGTGGTAGTTTTTTTTTATGAGTTAAGGGAAAATGCATAAGTAATTTGTCCAGAAGGTAAGGAGTTCCCGATGTAAGTTGAGATGTTGAAATATGCAGGGCGCCATACAATATTTGATCTGCAATATTTATTCCCTCAAAGTTAAGTCAGGAATATTTTTGGGGTTGCAGGGGGATGGCGGTCTTCGATTCCAAAAAATTCAGGGTGGCAAATTAACACGTAGATATTGTTTGGAAGTAATAGTCAGCTCACTATGTTCAAAATTATAATTTCGTTGGAATTTTTGGGACATTTGCAAATCTATACATTTTTGGAAACTGTATAGTGTAAGCAATCAGAAAACCAATGTTTACCATTTGCCGGACGCATATATGGCGGCCATCTTGGATTTTCAAAATGGCCGCTTTAAAAATGGGTGTTTCTCAATATCTCAACATCTAGGGGACCCAGAGTCCTGATTTTAACGGCTAAACCTACATTTGTAGGGGCAAGGAATCTAGTGGTATCAAGTACAATAAGCTAAACGTAACCACAAGGCGGCCATCTTGGATTTTCAAAATGGCCGCCTTAAGAATGGGCGTTTCTCAGTATCTCAACTTCTAGGTGACATAGAGTCCTGGTTTTACGAGCTTCGAGCTATCAGCTCGCCCTACCACTTGTTTTGAAGCCATTGAAATTATCTAGGTCTTAGTATATTTTAGGAAGTCATAGGGGCCCCAAATTTGGAAATGTGGAACTAGAAACCAGGATGCATCATCACAACGATGTTGTATTGAATTGTACACAAAGGCCCAGTTTCGCGGAAATACGTTACGTGATTGGAAGCACCGAAAATCTCGAGCAACTTTCGGTTCGTAAGCTTTCATATCCTAATAAAACTAGGCATAAGATACATTCATTGTTCAGGGTAAGCATTAAATAGTATTTTCATGAAAATATCTTCTTGAGGAATTTTTAAAAGTAGGATTGCATCAAATTCAGCGATCGCTTGGAACCGCCGTAATTATAATTCGTTCGTAAGCCTAATGTTACATTTTAGCGTTGGCGCCGTATATGTGGACTGAGTCGCATGGCATATCGGGGGATGATTTCCGCCATAAATTGCTGTTTTAGAGTTTGTTTGTAAGAGTTTATGATAAATGATATACTTTTTTATGGCTGGTATGATATTATATGTCATTGTCAATTTTATGAGGCTGTTAAATGGGTGCAACCATATGATGGAGGGCCCTAGCAACCAGCCTAATTTCGCCAGCAACACATCCTCGTTACAGCAGTCCCGTTTCGCGCAGTTGAGAGATCGAAGAATGCCATGTTCAAATCAATGATGAACTACATACACCGAGTGGAGACGATCCTGTTCTTCGTGGCAGCATCCCGGAATGCTGACCTCGCGCTCCATCTCGAAGCTGGAGAAGCACTGAGCAAGATGTTCTTTGCTATGGACCGAATCAAGTACAAGCGACTCTGGCCCCGATACATCGCAGACATGTATGACCTGAGAACCAACCACCCCAACACGTGGAAGGAACTGGAAGCTGGCAACATATCCGTCACCAAGAACGAGATCCCGTTCGTATCTGTTGGAGCAGACCACGCATGCGAACATCTGAACAAGCAGATGAAGGTTCGTGCTGGACTCATTGGCATCTCCAACAACGCCAACGCCAGACAGAGATTCTTCATGGCTGCACCAGAACTGTCGTGCCTGTCAAATGAGTTCAAAAGTCAGTTTGATGCGGAAGTTGGCAAAATCAAGGCTGCGATCCTGAGTCATGGCAATCCATTTGCCACTGAAGGTGACCAGCTGCACAATCTGATCACTCATGCCTACATTCCAGACGAGTAAGTGCCACAGATCCTGAACATTGACGCCACTGGGCAGAAGTTGTATGAAGAGTACGTGTCAGAGCGAATCAATGGGGACGTCAGCCTGTGGGCACCAGTGAAGAAACAGAACAAAAAGATGTACATGTCTGGCAACATGAAAGCCAGTGTGAAACTCCGGGACAAGACTGTAGACCTGAAGGAGACCAAGGATCTCTATGGAAGGCTGATGGTCCTTGCCAGGTCCAACCGAGACATTGACCTGAAACAAGCCATCGGGAACTACGAGTTCACGTTGACACCGAGGGCACTGTTCGCGCCAAACGGAGCAATGCTGCCCTGCACTGACAAGTCAAAGTTGATCCACCTCCTTGAGAAGTTGGGAACAGCAGAACCACCCGATGACGATCAGCAGCAGTTGCAAGATGCAAATGGTCTGCAGTGCGATGCAGTGGATTCTGAAACCATGGACTTCACACACACTGAGGGTGACACAAATCGCAAGATCGCACTGGTGGACGGTATGGTGGTCGTGCAGAAGCTGACAAAGAAACCAGCCACGGTAGTGACAGTCAGGGACCTAATTAAGTGAATGCTTCAATGCCAGACTGATGTCTCTGACAAGAGACTGTGATGAGATCATTCTGGTGTTTGATACTTACAAGGCTGACTCCCTAAAGAGTACCACAAGAGAGAAACGGAGACAAGGGAAGGATCCGGTCCAATATCAGATCAGAGATGACACCAGCATCAAACACATCCCGATGAGCCGATTCCTTTCCCATGACAAGACGAAGGCAGATCTGACTGAGTATCTAGCAGCAAGAACCCTGGAGTACAACAAAGACTCGTCCAAGTTGGTCATCATATCGGCCTAAGGACATACCAGACGCAACAACGAGCTGCTCTTTGAGGACATTAACTTTGAAGAGGCGGACACACTGCTGATCCACCAGACAGTGCTGGCATCACAGCGCAACCCACCTGATGCAGAGTTAGTGGTCTTCTCCCCAGACACAGATGTCCTGGTGCTGGTCATAGCCAATTATGACCTGCTGCTGAGGAAAACGTCCATGTCGATGGCCTCCAGAGTGATCCAAGTGCAGCCAGTATGGACAACTCTAGGTCCAGAAAGAGCAAAGGCTTTGCCAGCCTTCCACGCATTTTCGGGGGCAGACAACACTTGGAAGTTCTCTCGTATAGGCATAGCAACCTGGCTGCAAGTCTACCTAAAAGCAGACAGAGAAGTCGTCAAGGCTTTGCAGATGCTTTCGGATGCCACTGAAGTCACCGACGACCTGCTCTCTACGTTGGCTACATTCGTCTCTGCTGCATACTCACCAAAGGGCATCCAGATTGCGAGCATCCCCGAGCTGTGATGGCATCTGTTCTGCTAGCATATGGCTGAAAGTGACAAGCTTCCTCCCAACCCCGGTGCTCTCAAGCAGCACATCCTCCGAGTCCAGATCCAGGCCTCAGTATGGGGTCAGGCAAGCGTTGCTCAGCAGCAGTTCCTGGATCCTCTGAAGCACGGCTTCTACAAGGACACAACTGGTCAGGTCAAGCCAGTCACTACTGAGGTGCTCCCAGCCCCCAAGGCCATCATCGAGATGGTAAGATGCCAGTGCAGAGCCTACTGGTCTACAGCTCGATGTTCTTGCAGGTCCAATAACCTATCATGTACAGACCTCTGCAAGTGCGGCACTCAGTGTCAGAATGATGAGGACTCTAGGAAGGACATATTGTTGGCCAGTGACAGTGATGATGATGAGTGAGAGTACTAGCTGATAATCATGATGATGGTCCTTGCCCTTGAAGTTTAATGATAAACAATTATCATCGTCGGAAGTGAAATCTCTGGCTCAGTCATTCAGATCATCTACTATCATCTACATCTGTTATTATGTTTAGCCTATTGTACATGGTACCACTGGATTCCTCACCCCTAAAAATATAGGATTAGCCGTTAAAATCATGACTCTAGGTCACCTAGATGCCGAGATATTGGAAAACATTCATATTTACGGTGGCCATTTTGAAAATCCAAGATGACCGCCTTGTGGTTACGTTTAGCTTATTGTACTTGGTACCACTAGATTCCTTGCCCCTACAAATGTAGGTTTAGCCGTTAAAATCAGGACTCTGGGTCCACTAGATGTTAAGATATTGAGAAATACCCACTTTTAAAGCGGCCATTTTGAAAATCCAAGATGGCCGCCAGCAAATGGTAAACATTGGTTTTCTGATTGCTTACACTATACAGTTTCCAAAAATGTATAGATTTGCAAATCTCCCAAAAAATCCAACGAAATTACATAATGAGCCTGACTATAAGTTGAGCACACAAAGATGCGAAATTTAACAAATGACAAAGAGTTACACGTAAATATAAACTGTTTGGGACAATTTTAAGCCTGCTATTATGACCGCATAGTATACCAATGGCTTGTTCAAGTAAGAAAGGAAATAGTTGGAAGCTAACTGTAAAATGGAACACAGATAAGGATATCACGAATAGGCTATCATTGGTAAGGATTGGCCATCAGGGTTGTTTTATGTCGAACAAACTCGGAAATATCACAGATTGATAGTTTGCATTTGAATACATTTTGGATATCTCGATGTGGGAATACGCACTATTTTTGGCTCCACACAGCTCCTTTGGTTGAGGGTTGGACACTCCGCAAAAAGTCTCTAACTAAAGTTAACTTTTACTTTATTCAGTGCTTGTAATTACTACGCGTGCATGCGACACCTCATTGATCCAAAAAATGTTTGTTTGCACCTTTGCCTGGCAGGTTAAAAGCTCTATGAGGTAAATATGTATTTGAGTTGTTTTATATCTAAGATTGATTAACTCGAGGGCAAATACCCGTATTTTAATAGTTGGAGGCCTTGAACCAAGAGTTCTCTAGGAGCAGAGGCTAGGCTAGTAGATTGTCGTTAAGGCAGTGTTCAAGTTTTGTTCGCTGTTCCAACGACGGAACAATCTACAGTAAAGGAACTTAGTTTCCTTCTACTACTGCATGTAACATGAGACTTTATGTTAACTAAATGTTTAATGGGCATCCCAGATGGCCCTCTGGAATATTTAAGTTTGTATATTTTCACATGTAACGGTTATACCCAGACTGGCACGTGTATTGTAAGCTTTTGAGCCTATCAGGTTAAAGTACACTTCAGCCATATGTGTTAGTGACTGTAGAGGTGTTCGCTAATAGCGCCCTCGGATAGTCCTCACCCAGGGGCGTATCCAGGGGGGGCGCAACAGGCGCGCGCCCCCCCTATTGGCCGTCACCAAAAAAAAACTTTTAGCAAAAAAAAAAAAAAAAAATTGATGACGACCTTTATGTGAGATGTCGGTGATCGCTCAACCCCCCCCCCCCCTCCCGTATGCTTTATTTTTTGTTTGCCAAAAAAAGGTTCTGGCGAAGTTCGGCGGCATAATAGTTTTAGAAACATAGATGGTAATTGTGTTTATATTATCGCGTAGCACAGGGCGTGTATAAGCGAGGGAAGCCCATAATAGCCCCGTGCATAACACGTGAGGTTACTCTATCGAGGCAAAAATTTTGACGAAAATGAAATTTATTTCTGCTGACCTTTTATGCCTCAAATTTTTTGTGTACAATTTTTCTTGACCTCGATTTTCAAATTACTAATCATACTTTGCTAACAAGATAAGACGTTATTATAGTATAAAAGTATTTTTTTTTTGCAATTTTTAGGCAACGACCGCTGGAGTCAAAACCTCTTTTTTTGCAAACAACACTGAACACAAGATTTTAAATATCTTGCAGATAAAAGCATTCATTATGCCTATGTTATCAGGCGCGTAGCCAAGGGGGGTGTTTTGGGTGTTCAAACACCCCTCATGGCCCAAGTGCCCCCCAAAAATATATGCAGAAAACACCAGTGACTTGGAGAGATACGCTAGTGATAATTATCGCACCCTCCTCCGGGCCTCACTGATGGGATTTAAGCTTTACTTTTAGTGAGACTCTAAGATAACCAAATACCAAATATGCCAAAATCAATGATGTGAGAGTACCGTTAACTCTTTGGGTTCCCAGTTTGCTTGTCAACAGATTTCTACAGTCCAAACGAAGGGGAACTCTATAGGTCCGCAATTCCCTTGATCTTTTTATCTCTGATTCCCCAAATTATCCTTCTTACAGTTCAAACTTTTGAGTTGAAGTTGAACCTAGTTGCTTGTAAATTATATATATTGAGAAAAGTATCTCTTTAGGTTCACATTTTCCTTGCATCATTTTACATTTTTCTGATGTGAATAGAATTATTCCACAAAATAATTATCAATATTCTTTTGCATGATTTGAGCTCAAACATTGCACCATTTTGCATCTAGAGGCCTTAAAATTCCATTTTTTTGCCAAAGCCTTCCCTCCCCCATGTCAGTCTCCAGCAAAACACCCCCCATGAACAAATCCTGGCTACGCGCCTGTATGTTATAAATAATTAATAGTATACTAATATACTTAAACCATTTTGCATTTCAGCCCTTCTTCGAAAGCAAAAATTTTTCCACCCCTCCCCTTAGACCCACCCCCAGGACGGCGATTCATTCATGCCTGACGCCCCCCCCCCTATTGGAAAATCCTGGATATGCCCCTGTTTATTTGGGAGTGGACTCTCACTCACTGTCCATCTAAAATTATCATCTCAGCCTGAATGATTTATTTAATAGGCACCACCGGCTGGTCTGCACTCTGGTGCTCCAGATATTTGTCCTAACTTTTTTCATTAATCATGAAAAATTCCAGACATGAGATCTCATTTCAAAGCTGTCTACATGTGGCTCAGAATACTCGGGAAGAGCCGTTTCCGGCCATCTGGAGGGGTTTCCAAAACCCAAAATTTTCTTGTACGCTCCGCGCCAACCGATGGTGGCGCTCCGCTTAGATAGTCCTGCCGGCACTCAATCCACCCTGGGCAGAACCCTGCGCCCCCCCTATTGGAAAATCCTCGATACGCCCGTCACCAAAGCATTATATTAAAATGCCCGCGCCCATGTGTCACTAAACGTAATTGTTGCACATATAACAGTGTAGGCGTTGGTACTGACTTGTATCCCCCTGGATCTTAGTTAAATGTTTGAGTAATGTATAGGATGAGTTGAAATGAACTAAATGTGTATTCAATTTTAAGGCTGCCTTTTATTTTAAGGGAAAATTCCCATATGTTTGGTAATACAGTTGTAAGCAAAGACTAGGGTTTTATGGTAGTGAGACCCCCAGTGGTGTTCCATTTTATACCTATGTCAAGGAGTAAACATGTATTGTTTGTATTTTCCAGTAATCATTTTGTCCGAGGAACATCACTTGGATATGTCTAAGATTAATTGTTACTGTTCTGCAGCCAGGTTATTTTTAGCTCACATAGCCAACTTAAAGAGGTTATGAAATGAAAAATTTTCATGTCTTAGAATGGTTTATCTACATTACTACAACACCATCCATGCACAACTTTCCATAAATACGGCTTCAAACGCCAGAAATTCGCTGTCAAAGTATTCCCCAGAGACCTCTCGAGCTGCCACTCGTAAAAAAAAGCAAAGCTGCCCACCGCAGTTCATCTGACGTCATCAAAGGGACCATTTCAGCCAAAGCCGACTCCCCGCTGTTTACCGATACGGCGTTACCAGTGGCGTAGCTAGGATTTTTTGAGTGGGGGGGCCATGGGGGGGCTGTTCTTTCTTGTGGGGGGCTGGAGGTTACTATCTAAGCGGAGCGCCACCCTGGTTGGCGCGGAGCGTACAGAGAAAATTTGAGATTTCAGCACCCCCCAGATCGCAGGAGATGGCACCTGTGAGGCAAAATAGCAACCAAAAAGATGTACAACTTTGGTGATTAGGCCATTTATTGGGTTTCTTGAGGCAGCTGTCATCAGAATCTGGTTTTTTGTGCCAATCGATGACCGATAACATGTATTGGTATGTAAATTTCTTCTTCATATATCTAGCAACTCTCTAAAAACAAATGAGTGGATTTCATTCCATTGGAGTGATCACTCGGCGCACTTCAAATTAAGAGTGAAATTTAACTCTATTGGAGTTAACCCTCACTCCTAATATGAGTGAATATAACTCTATAACGAGTTAAGATTTACTCCAATGGAGTGGAAATTCACTCTTATACCGGAATGTGCTCAGTGCAGGGGCGTCGTGCGAAAATAATTTTTTTTTGGAGGGGGGGCCGTGAGCAGGTGATGACTATCTAAGCGGAGCGCCACCACGGGTTGGCGC
>KN882991.1:117941-128801 GCA_000934455.1 Apostichopus parvimensis
AACTTCAGAGGAACAATAGACGACCGAAAAACTTTTAGGACGAACAAAGATTTGAGAATCCTTTGTTCGTCCAAAAGTTTTTCGGTTTTCTATTGTTCCTCTGAAGTGGCAAACTGATCGAAAAAAGAGGGCGATAGAGGGTAAAGAGTAACAAGGTTAATGAATGTCCTATTCTTCAGGTTGTCATCTTGATATTTTTTGGTTTATAAGGTTCTAATTCTTGACAAAATTGTTCTACTGAAAGTTGGGGAGGAAAGGGTGGGGGGGGGTGGGCTGTGTTGTATTATGCATTACAAAACACATTACAGAATGTTTCAATAGACTTAAAAGGTGTAGTAGACCTATTGTTTTAGTTACAAGGCCTTTCAAAGGGCAAAACGATTATTGAGAAATATCATGTAGCTTTCATATCGACTGCAAAATCCTGTCTTGTCAAAACAATTTTATTTGCAAACTAGTCTGTCAGATTATTCATAACATCCTGATATATATATACGATATGTGGGGATGTTAAACGAGGTCAACTTCCAGTTCCATTTGTAAGGACCAGACAAGTTCTCAAATCGCTCTCTGTTTTTTCTTCTACACACTAGAAATGAGAGAGAGACAGACAAGAAATGAATACGGAAAGAAAAGGAATTTCGGGGCTGCCTGTTTATTTTTCCACTTCTTTTGGGACATGATATTGCAACATTTATCATGCAAAAGTGCAAAGAACCACATGTGTGAATCGCATACAAAAAAAAGGTACTTGCCATGGAGACAATGAGTACACAATAGAAACCAGTGGTTCCTGCAATTATTGAACGTGCATTGAAAATTGTACAGAGCTTCGTGTACTGTGATAGAAACGCTTCACCCCTTCTGCAAAAAACCGTGACGAGACGTCGCGATGTCGGAGCGTCCCCTCCCATGTTGTACCTCGGTAGAGGTTACTTACGACGATGACATGGCGTGGGTGTTATCTGTGGTACAGGACTATGCGTATTAACTAAAGCACGTAAACAAGTCATTCCAATCCCACAAGCAATGGTCAAGCCACAATATGAACAACAGAAGACATGTGTTCATTCTTTATTTACAGAAAAGAAAAGGAAACATATTCAAATGACTACAAAAAAAAAAAAAAATTTGTATATATATAATCATTCCCCCATGCATAATTTTATTATGTTTGGTTTTTACTAGAACAAAATGTGTCAAGACTCTTTTACCCCCCCCCCCCCCTTTTTGATTGAAAATTAATTCCGAGTTTAGAAAGGCTAGGGTAACAGTACATTTTGTCCGAAAACTATAAATATTGGAAAAGAGAAGACCCTGTCACTCCCCTACCTGGGATTAAGAGTCGATCCAAAGTCTACTCTTCCAACCAACCAACCACTTCACAAAACAAAACCACTTTTCTGGAAAGAAAAAAAAACACTTCAGATCGACCTGGGTGATCTTGCCGTACAAATACAACGTCACGATTAATACCATGGCAATTTCTTTACAGCGTTTCTGACCGTCATCATTCACTCTTCGATAACCATTTTTAGGTTTCGTTATATCAATATTCAAATTTGGTTACATAACACTAATTAACTAATAACTACCATACAGGATATACATTCAACTTTTATCTCAATTTAAACTTTTTATGAACTTTGTATCCTTTAAACAGCCTTGCAGTTATACCTCGCCTCACCTTCCCAATTTTTTTTTTATATTTCTGTGCAAAGAATCTATTTTTCCAAAATTTTTAGTTAAGCAAACTACATGCATGAACCATACAATCTGTGGGGTATCGGTTCCCATGGTGACTGCAATACCCTCCACTTAAACACGAATGCTCACATGACGACAACATGGAAAATCAGGCATAGGAATCATGCTAATTTTGATATATGACATGAATATTCATTGTGCTTGTAGTTTCAGTACATCTGTAATGAACATCAGTTGATCCAAACTTGTCTATAAATACTGCCTCTTTCTATTTGTAATATTTCTCTTCAACCTCTGCTATTGTTACAAATCTCTTAATAAGGCACCACCTCGACATACACACAATGGCTGCAGAATGAGTCATTGCAACCACATCACCATGGTAACCTCACAAATAGGCAAAATACCAAGAAAGTTGTTGAATGAAATGGGATGTTTTCTACTTGGCTGCTCTCTTCCTGTTGATCTGAATATTTTGATATGTGTGTAAAAGTAAGCTGGCCTGACGTTTCGATCCTAGCAGGATCTTCTACAGAGGCTAAATGACAAGTAACAGTAACAGAAGGGACAAAAACATGAACAGAATACAGACAGGTTAATGAGTACGGTGAACACAATGAGATACATGTAAGGGGATTAGTAGACAAGGGATGGAGAGAAGAAAGCAACAGGGGAAGAGGAGAGGTAGGAGATAAACAGTGGAGGGACAAAGGGAGGAGCAATATTTTCATCTAAAATCCCGACATTTCTAACAATATATTCAACATAATTTGGGCCTAGCCTATGCCAAAATCATACAGACTAATAATGCATCAGTTACGCATGCGAGAAACTTACCTACGGCTCTTAATCGGTCCCTTGTAAAATCTCTTTGAAAACAAACTAATAACTTTTACCAGGTACGTAATATATTTCACTAAAAAATATTTTAAAAATGTAAATTGTTAGCAAAACTAGTACATGTGTAGGTGCTTAAAAAGCTACACAAGTGCCAGCATTTGGCATCTGAGCACCTTCAAAAACAAAAAACCACCTCCATTTACACCCTTCACCGAGGACGGCGATCTGTATACCCGGCACTCATGAAATCCTGGGCACATCCCTAGAGTTTGTGAGATTTGTGAGAACCAACAGTACTCTTTCGTATGGTTGTGACAAGAACCTGGTTTTACTTTTTACACAGTACGGATACTCCATCAAGATATGATTTTTGTAACGAATCACTTCATGTAACGTTCATTCACGATTAATCATGGACTTGAGTCACTATCTCTATGGGTAAACAGTCAATGATCTTGTGTTCAGTAACGTTTCTTTACCACCGAATCAAGAACTACTGGAGAATAATAATTCTTCACATCCTTGGCTAAATGAAGTAATGGTTTCTAGTTCAAATGGTATACTTTATCAATCCCGTTCTTGAACCATTGACCAGAAAATTGTGTCCGTTCTGGAGAGAAGCATGGGAGGACCGGTCTCTGTGACAACTCCTCGATCGAGGACAATCATGGTATCCGCATCTACAATGCTTCTCAATCAAGGACAATTAAAGTATCCGCGTCTAGAATGCTCCTCAATCGAGGACGATCATAGTATCCGTGTCTAGAATGCTCCTCAATCGAGGACAATGATAGTATCCGCGTCTAGATTGCTCGAAAGACGATTCTGAAATATATACAATAACATAAAACACTTTGTTCCTATCATAACAAGTATGGTAAAATTAACCAATAAATCTGTGGATAAAAGAACACACCTATGGTCATAGCTTATGTTAAGTTTGTTATCAATGTTTATACAACACCTAATTATTTTCCGGCCATTTGATTGGTGCAAAATCCGCTCTATTGCACTCTATGAAATGGAACCATGGGTTATACTTTTTTGATAGCACTTTTTTCAATGGTAAGAGAGCAGAGAAACCTGTCTGTTCAAAACAATCTGTTGCATAAGTGCATTTTACATCCAATTATATCCAAATTTGAAGGTGTTGTATAAAACAAATAATGAATGGTTTCTATTCGTGCAATAGTGAAAATATTTCATTCGTTGAAAGATGTAATTTGTTCCATTCAACTCGGCTACGCCTCGTTGAATGGAACAAATTACATCTTTCAACTCATGAAATATTTGCACTATTGCATGAATAGAAACCATTCATTATTTGTATAAAAACATGCTGTTTGCTGGCATTTCAGGATACATGAAACACCGTCAACTTCAATATTAAAGCTATGGTTGAGGGTATTGGTATCAGTGACATGCACAGACTGATTTATGTTAAGGTATGTATGCTTGTGAAAGGTCACGACAGAATGACGGATCTTATAAAGGAGGAAGTGCTCCACGTGATCAATGAAGACCCTCCCATATTGGTGGGTTTGAGGGGTTCTCCCGACTGAACTTTTACCCGGACTGGGCGATGGAGGTTGGGTGGGCAAGGGGGCGGGGGATGCCTGCACGCATTCCCCCATATACATATATATATAGATATGTATGATGTATGTTTGTAATATTACCGTTTCAGAGTCTACTGATGCAGTGGCCTCTTCCATAATGATAACCTGAGAGTTTCTGATGACCTCCCTGGCCAGACACAATAGTTGCTTCTCGTCCAGACTAAAATTAGATCATCGGAAGTCCACGACAGCAACTGCGAAATGAGAATCAAATGGAAAAATACATTGTGGTTTTAACATGAGCAGATTTCTTCATGAATCTGACGTAATGCATAGTGAGGGTGTACAATATAATAGATCTTAGTAATACAGTGAAAAGCAGTGTGATGTGACAAAAAATATATTCAAAAGACGCAGGCTGTCCTGAAATGACCATTGACCTCAGCAACAGGCTTCTTGCACTAAATGTGATACATCAACACACTAAATATGACATCTATCCTTGTTGAAATATAGTGTAAAACATGGTTTTTACAATTTCACCCCAGGTGAACTCAAAAGACCATTGACATCCGCCCACATTATGCTTTTTGTATTCAACGTGGTACAATTACATACCAAATATGCGATTTGGCCAAGCTTCCCTTGCAATATTATGTTTAGGAAGGTGCGTGTAGAGAGACAAGTAAGAGGAGAGTGAAGTAAATGTTTGGCATTTGTTGACTTCAAAAAGACCTTCACCAAAAGCAATAATAGCTAGGCTCCTTAAATATATTATGGTACAACTACAAACCAAATACGAGTTCTGTCCAAGGTTCCCTTATTGCAATACCATGTTTACAAGGTTTTCACAATTTGACATCTGATGACCCCAAATGACCTTCGACCTACACCAAAACAATAGGCTTCTTGTACTCAATGTGGTACTTCTACACCACATATGAGAATGGTCCAAGCTTCCCTTCTTGAAATAACGTGTGTACAAGGTTTCACAATTTGACCCCTGGTGACCTCAAATGACCTTTGACATCCACAAAAAACTATAGGCTTCTTGTAATCAATGTGGTACTAATACACACAAAATATGAAATTGGTCCGAACTTCCCTTCTTCAGATATTGTGTTTACAAGCTGGACATCACAAACGCACATACACACGCATACATATGCCATCATGAATGCAAAGATAACGATTATCATCGAAACTCAAAAATCCTTCGTACTGTTTAAAATATCAAGAAGTGTGTCTGAGGGTGGGATGGGGTAGATTGAGAGGTGTGTACACCTTCCTTTCCAAAATCCTATAAAAATTCAAAAGTGTAGTTAGCAGCTTAGCCTATTACCATAATCCTGAGTTTATAGCTAATATAGTAGTTCTTACTTATATTCCAACTTTGCCTCAGCCTCAGAATGCACCATTTGACGTCAAAATATTCTTTTTGGGGGGGGGGGGGTGGAGAAGAAACCACTCTTGCCTACATGTGAATGGGTTTCGACGACCCCATGGTCACACCTTATCCTCTATAAATCCTAAAATAGCCCCTTCATCCCGATCTTTAAACATTGAATTTGCAATTCTGTTTCCATTCAATTGAAAAAGAAAGCAGCAAGAAGACGTTTAAAATTATTTTTCTTTCTAACTGCATGTTTCTAATTTGAATTTTTTACCATAAGTATATCCGGGGAAGAAAATGAGTAGGTTTTGTTAAATAAGCCAATTTACATCCACTTGGTCATTGTTTTGGTGACCAGTTAGTGCACACAACTGGATAACATGGTAAGTTAAGAAAAATGGAAGAAGAGATGTTCAGATGTCATATGTAGATATATAGGGGAGACCAAAGACAATTGAAACAAGTTTCAGTTGTACTTTATCAGGCAACATTTCTCTCTCTCTTGAATTTGAATACTCTATGGAGGATATTGTTTCAGTGTCTGTTTTGATTACTTGCCCAATTACCCACACCATTTGTTCTTTATGCTGTACAGCAAAGAAAAATAATAAAAATATACCATTTTCAACCAATTGAGTAATTCTTTGTTGATAACCATATTTTTCGCTGCCATTCTGAACTTATTTTTAAACTTATTTTTAACATTAGAAATGTGTTTGTGCCAGCAATGTTTTTGTCGCCAAGTCTACACAGTTCAGTTACAACATACCACTCTGTTCCCTACATAATGTGGAAACAATTGCAACATCAATTCAATTCTTCTTATTGCTTATATGAACCTTCACCAGTTAAAATCAATAGCTTGAACCACATATTTAACATTCTAAAACGTGTTAGATAGTTAACAACACAAACAAAATTTGGCAGAATTTTCAATTAAATTTTAGTTGTAATTGTCCGCGGTTTGCCCTATCGGTGAGCTTGCAAAGATTTTTTCATCAATTTGTTTGTAATGTTTCCAGATTTCAACAAAGCACCAAACCTGAGCTAAGTTTCAAATTTAACCTCCATCTTTCTTTCCTTTACATTCATACTTTCGCTGGTTTCTCTAACGGTGAACTCACTCTGTCCTGTAGAGCTAAGGTGTATTAATATTAGTGGATCATTAAGCAATTCAAAATCTAATTACACCCCTCATTGGTGACAACTAATTGGAGCTTTGCAAAGAGATGAATAAAACAAGTGGGTTTAACGACTAAGATTTCCAGTTGGCCTTGTTTGTGCTTGTAGTATGCAAGTTAATGTTTGATCCATTCAATTTTGAAAGCCAAAAATAAATGACACAGAATATATTCAAGTGGTTACTGTAAGCTCTTGTTTAAGGTATATCATTCAGATATGATATTGTCCTACGTTTTCCAACATTCGAATCCCACAATCAATGAGAAAATTTTCTCTCAAGTTGTATTTAGTGGATAGACTATGAAAATGCTTAAGAAACTGTTTCAACTTTAAACTTCCTTTTACTAACATACTTTTCTCTGTCACCTAGCTGATTACCAGGTGACTACATGTAAAACTTGTTAGCATGGCTATGCATTTGTTTTGTGCTTTTTATATTTTTCATCAAAAACTTTTGTTTTTTCTTTTTACAAATGTTTAGGATAGATTTTCTGCACTTGACTTAATTTGGTTTAATAGGCAACCATCTCACTGAAAGATGCCTGCTGTGGATTATTTTCATGCCAGCCACTCCCTACCTCTAGAAAAAAATTCCTCCCCCTCTTCCACATTCCAAAAAACTGAAATATCACCCCCCCCCCTCCCCTGCCTACCTCAGATCACCACAAGTCGCTACTTTCGACCAACTGGTCATGCTACCCTAAGTCCTCCCCCCCCCCTCCCTCCATCTGACAAATCTTCGGAAAGTAGACTTTTATTTGTAGAAATGTGCACCTCAAATTCTATGGGAATTTAGGCTACTTCCTAAAAATAATAGTGCCTTTCATTTTCTCCTGGCAATAATAACATCCTTCTCAAAAATAAGTGATTGGTATAGTGCAAAATTTGAACCCTGGATGTTGTGAATATTACTAGAAGAAAAATCTGCATATTTTAAAATGTTATCTTTGATGTAGTCATCAAAAAATTAAACATATACAGACCATAAAATGGGAAGCCAACATTTTAACTTACCATTCTATAGTTCCATGATTCTCATACAAGTACATGGCGGTGTTGCCATCTTCCTTGGTTCTAGCTCTATTGGATGCCTCCTCAGGAGAAGTTATTTCTCCTCTATATTCTAGCAAGAAATCACCTTGCCTGATATCCTTGTTGCAAACACTTTTCTTCCTGTCAAGACCTTAAAAAAAGAAATGGGTTGAACAGGGAAAGAAAATAGAAGAATTCTTTGATGTTGCATTCAATGTCTTCAACCTTGGACAGCCTCACTCCCCCATACCATATCGGATTGGGAACAATCATAGAATACCATACACAGTTGGTGTTCTGTAAATGATTCTGTTCTTAAATAATCTCTCTACTTTCCACTTCACCCTCATCCCTCAATCTGTACAACCATTATAATGATACAGTAATGTTATCAAGACCAACTCTTCTAAATGACCGACCCCCCCAAAGAAAAGGAATGTGTAATAAAGTTCCATGAAGCTGTTTAAACAGTAGTCTGCATTACATTGGTACTACACATATTACAAAATATGAGACAGACACTGGGCATGATCCAACCCCCCCCTCCCCCCCCAGGTGGCAGGAGGAACATTGGAATGTCTTGATAATAGTACTCCATTGAGCAACAATAAATGGAGGTACTTTCCTTTTTTAAACTTGATGAATTTACCTCACTGGGACATTCAATCATCTTGTGTGTTAATGTAGAATATATGAGAACAGTTTGGAAAGTAAAGACCTCTAGGTAAGTACTTTTTGAAACTTTTAGCAATATAAGCATGCCAAAATTTAGGGCCAATACAGACTACCTTTAACATACTGTACAACAATGTCAACTTTCAGCAATCTGACCAACCTTCAAGTTGAAATATTTAGTTTTATAGTCTGCTTAGTTTTGGATTATGCCCCACCTGAATTTTCAACAACTGATGCACTATCATACAGAATATCCTAAAAGGCATTAAATTATTATTTTTTACATCTTACCAATGGTATCATTGATGAACCTCACTTCAAACTCTTTGCTTATCACACTTTGATTGTACATGATGGAGGCAGTCCTGGTGTAGGATGATCCTATTATGAAACTACATAAAAAAGAGAGAGATAACATCACAAAACATTGAAGATCATAAAAACAATACACATGCAATGATATTGAAAGCAGTTTAAAAGCAGAAGCAAAATGATGCTTTAAACATCCTAACCTGAAATAAGCCTACGAAGTCACCCAATACTGGCTCCATGTAGTTACAAGTACAAGTCTTTTGAGTGAGAAGTAGTGAAATAATATAACAAATGTCACTTAAACTAAAATTATTGAAATCTCCAATGCAAAACTTGGAAACAGAAAAGTTATAGTTTACAACAAACTCATAAAAAAAGAAGAAGATTAAACAACTAGAGCAGCAAAGCAGCAGAATCTAAATATCCAACTGTACTTAGGTGTGTGTTAAAGGTTAATAACCACTTTGAATTTCTTAAGTTCTGTGCCCTTAGTAATATGCATAATACCAAGTTAAATATAACCACCATGTACCTGTTATCACAACATCCTTCCAAGTTTGAATAAAATCTGACTTACAGTTACAGAGTTCTACAATTTGTATATTTGCAGATTTGACCTTTGACCTCATTAATAAATATGCTATATAAACCAAAACAGTTAAGGTCTGAAACAATGCTTCAAGTGAAATCATATTGTTTTTTTAGATTGTACTGAGAGTTTCACACTTTAATCAGATAACCTGACTATCTATAAGCACACTGTATGTGATAATACCATGGAAGTGCTAGCAAACAAACCTTTGAAGGCAAAACTAAAAAAAAAAAACACATGACCCCACCCCCCCCAATTAAAAAAGTCAACGGTATATTCATCAAGTGCCCATATCTTGTAACCACAATGAGACTATTATCATGGGGGGGGGGGGGGACGTCGAAATGATTGTTTAAAGCAATATGAAATATCGGCATGTCGAATTTGGTATGTTGGTTATTTAACTAAATTGAGGGTTAATTGAGAGCAACCCTGTAAGATACGATCATTTATGAGAAGCATTTTAAGTCCAACTTGCAGTATAGCATTTAAGGAGATATCACAATGGCCATTGTCTCAATACTTGTATGGAGATATTGTCACATCTGCCAATTCTCAACACTGGCCTGTGTCTCAACACATTAAAATTATAATAACATTCAATTACCTCAATACATTCACATGTATCTAGAAATTGTCACAATGGTTTAATTGTCTCTATACATTAACATGCATATTGATACTGTCACACTGACCAGTGTTTGAATACAACATGTATGGAGGTATTTTTACACTGGTCTGGAGCTCAATGTACGTATCTACAATATTGTCACAGTGGCCATTGTCTCTATGCATAACATGTATGGGTATATTGTCGCACTGGGCTTATACCTTGTCTATACATAACATTTATGGAGGTACTGTCACACTGGCCAGTGTCTCAACACACAACATGTGCGGCAAAATGACCATTATAACAATGTTTTTTTCTTCTTTTTTTCTCTCACTTCCTTATTTTTTCTAAAGTTGCTAGCTTTGTTAAAAATTTGTTTTTCTAGCACCCTGTGTATATGCTTACTTATAGGTCACTATGTATTTGTACTTGCATACACAAAATAAATGAAATCAAATCAGTGCCTAAATAGGTAGAATGTAAGGAGATAATGCCACACTGGCCAGTCTAAATACATAAGATGTATGGATATTGCTTTGTTAGACATCCAAACTTTGAAAGCTTGAAAAATCCATAGATATGGTATGTATTGCTTTCTGAATATAGCACAATGTTACTTAAGAGCAATTGTTTCAAAACTAGATATGATTAAACAATTTCATGCATCACTTACAATTAAAGATTACTTACCGAAGAGCTCCATAGCCAATTGTGGGTAGTCAGCCATTCAATATTGATGAAATATGGAATTCTCAGTTTGTAGGAATTTCTGCCACACCTGTATAATACAAACAAACAAACATTTCTTCAATACAATATCAATAACTGCTTAAACTGTGTTCTCCGTGATGTACATACTAAATTATATTTCAATGAAGTATACAGTTTTTGTACATAATGCAAGACCCATCATGTTTAAGTCCTATCTGCCTACTGTAACAACTTACTGAAATAT
>KN882991.1:131646-145902 GCA_000934455.1 Apostichopus parvimensis
AAAGCTATCAAGTTTTATGAGAATCAAAATAAAACAAAACTGTTAGCAACTGCTTATCCACTTAAGAGCCTGTGTGAGAGAATGTGTAAAAGTAAATGGGCCTGAGGTTTCATTCCTAGCAGGATCTTCTTCAGAGGCTGAATGTACTGAGAGTAATAATTATCAACCATTAGGACTGTATAAAGAGTTCCTTTCATTTACAAAAGTGTTAAGTTACTCTTGGGCTTCCAATGAATGCAACCACTGTGTTGATTATGCATTCCTTCTGATTGACGGATCAGCAGGTTGTGGAGAAGCAACCAAAGGCCCAAGATGACCTTTGACATAAATGACCTAAGATGACCATTGACATAAATGACCCAACATGACCTATTACATAAAAGGCCCAAGATGTCCTTTGACATAAAAGGCCCAAGATGTCCTTTGAAATAAAGGCCCAAGATGACCTTTGACATGAGAGGCCTCTGATGACCTTTGACATAAATTTCTGAACATCCCAAAAGATCTGATAAACTTCATAATATAATATATCAGAACTGTTGGTGAAATTATTATATAAGATGTATCATTATCAGATGCATCATTATTATCAGATATATTATTATTATCAGATGTACTATTAATATTATTATCAGATGTATTATTATTATCAGATGTACTATTAATATTATTATCAGATGTATCATTATTATCAACTGTACCATTATCAGTTTTGGGTTATAGGAATAGCAATCCAATCTTTGCATAGTTACAAAAAGTCCCCCCCCCCCACCCCCTCTTTTTATACCTTGCTTGTTTGTTTTTTTCCTTTTCATGAATCATTGTTCATACTTTGCTTCTTCATTCATTCCTGTCTTGTCAGACACTTCAATGAATCTGAGATAAGTCATCGAGTCATTCATGTATTTTCCCCAGACATTTGACATGACATCTTAGGTGGTCTCAAGTCAAGCCTTTCCGACCGTTAATAACAGCTATATTATGGAATCGACTCTGTGAGAAGACTTAGCCCACGTAGCATGCAGGTAAAGATTTTAAGTGTTTGGAACAATTTGTTCTTGTTGATACAGTTTGAAAAGAACTTGCATTAAAAATTTAAATATTATCAACTTTCAATGGTCCAGGCTCGACTTGGCTTCAAGAGTCCTGATACCAAAGACCAAGACCATGATAATGTCAATAAAACTACGAGAAATAAGAAACCCATTACAATTTGTCTCAACACAACGCA
This sequence comes from Apostichopus parvimensis, assembly GCA_000934455.1. Taxonomy (NCBI): domain Eukaryota; kingdom Metazoa; phylum Echinodermata; class Holothuroidea; order Aspidochirotida; family Stichopodidae; genus Apostichopus; species Apostichopus parvimensis. The sequence goes on from KN882991.1 coordinate 132,878, forward strand.
TAGATACACTCATCGCTATGCACTCTTTTAATATTGGCTAACATGCTTATTTGGAATTGGTTCAAAGCATATCCATATATATACTCTTTGACTTATAAGGTCGGGCGAGGTGAATACACCTTAAAACGAAAATAACCTGCCAGTGGCAAGTGAGTAGCAATGGACTAATAATAGGAAGAGATGCAATGAACAGCCTACTATGACAATACACAGTCTGCTTATGACATCACTAATATCCATACCTGGCTTGTCATCTTCCCGTCTTCTACGATACAGGGAACAGTCCAGACGTAAGCTGCAGTCCCATCCATCAATAATCAGCTGTTCCTCACTACCTGTATAAAAAAACAGTCAAATGCAGAACAACATAAGGGATGGCTTATGTAGAAAGAATTGTTGCATTCTCAACCAATCCCATCCTTATAACATCCACATGTTTACAGTAGCAGCAAGGGCTGTCTAACTCCCGTCCATCTTTCTGTGGACGTGGACTTAAGACTCTGACTCGGGTTGGCTTGGGCTCGAACTTGTCTTTGGACTGTACTCGGACTTGACACATTAATCATTTCATATACTCTTTTTTCTCCTTGTAAAGGAGATCGAAATATTAATTGCTTGCTGCTGTGAGACTTGCAGTTGGTTCATTGTTATAAAATAGATTGGTTGGATAATTTACTCAATGTATATGACGTATGTTGCCCAGTACTTGACTCCTCCAACCGTTTCATATCACTTACACTTTCTCATCCAAATTGACTTGTGTGAACTCTGGACATAGTCAGCCCCCTAGCTATGTACTGTTCAGTACAACAAAGTCAGATCAAATGGTTATAGTGTATTAAAACTGTCATTGTGTCCTGTTATATGCCAGGACTGACTGTCCCACGACTACAACACTGGTTGAGCGTTGGTTGACTATAACTGGCCACTACTTCCATGGTACTTGGGTCATACTGACTGTCCCACGACTACAACATTGGTTGAGTGTTGGTTGAGTGTTGGTTGACTATAGCTGGCCAGTACTTCCATGGTATGAGGGTCATACTGACTGTCCCACGACTACAACACCTGGTCAAGTGTTGGTTGACTATAGCTGGTCAGTACTTCCATGGTACGCAGGTCATACTGACTGTCCCACGACTACAACACTGGTTGAGTGTTGGTTGACTATAACTGACCAGTACTTCCATATTGGAGGGTCATACTGACTGTCCCATGACTACAACACTGGTTGAGTGTTGGTAGGTCATACTACGTCACTCTACGACAGTGTGTCAATGGGACAGATTTAGAAGAACTTACAAAGAGACTCTAGGCCAATTCTGATATTTTATAAAGACAAAAAAAAGAAGAAAAAAATATTCTAGAACGTTTTAGAGGCCTGATAAAAGAAGAATAACAGAGATCTGCATACCATCTACAAAGTTAATGCAGCTATTAATTTTAAAGCAATAATGTTTAAACATTTTCAGACTTTTATCTCTCTTGATATCAGGAGATGACCTTCACTTGGTGTAATTCTCATCACCCAATGAATAAAAGCAGCATAGAACTTACAAAGGGTCATCTACATACCAATTTGAAGTTCCTCTGGGTACAAACTTATCCAACTATCTAAAATCATGTTAGGGAATATCCATAGGAAATGGTCTTGTTTGTGAAGGATATATTAACATGGAAGTGCACTTTCCATAGGATAAATCCTAATAAGTAAGCCTAACTGTGATGATAAGCTCACAAATGGTAAATTACCATGCATGCCCAAACAATGACAAACATATACACACACTATCACCATCTCATAGATTGATTCACTTTACTGTTGGCAAGAAATTTAAAAAAAAAACGAAACATTTCACCAAATTTTTCTGGGACATAAGCTTTTGCATTACTAAAATAAATCATAAAATAAAACACAAATTGGAGCAGCCAACTGGTTTTAGTCACACAGGTTGTACACAGTTTGATTGAAGAATATCAAATTGAGTATAAATATTATATTATATATTGGTTTGGTCACAGTATTGGAAAATTAGAATTCGACGCAACATACAGTTTTTGTAGGTATGGAAACCTTACCAGCCTTTATAGGGACACACCAGCAATTCACACATTAAGTGCTTTAATGAGGCATAATATAAAACCACATGAATACATTTTCACAACGGCAGAGAAGAATGAACAAACCTGCAGCTTCTCTGAGCTCCTGAATTGTGGGGACGATTCCCTCGGTCTGTAGGAAGAGGATCACCATCCAGGTCAGGGCATAATTAGTCAATCTCGGGCCGGGTCCAGAATTCTCTGCGACATGGTTTAACTTTGCCCACCTCCTGATCAGTAAGATCAATGGTCGCACTACTGGGTCCAGAGTACAGTAGAAGTGTATCAGCTCTGTGTTTCTTAAGGACAACCTAATGGAGAAATATAAAAACGATAGAGGGTTAAATTATCCATCTTTCGAAATAAGAAGAAATTAGAAAGGCATTCTTTAGGTGTTCTATATGCTTCAAAATGTAACAACAATTTACACACAGTGGAATGTCATCCTCAGCAAGCACACGAGGTAGTGTGGTGACAACCAGTTTCAAGTGTAGGTAAATATTTTCATTTCTTTCTACGGTACTTTTGAAACAACACTATTTTTTCGTGTATGGTTGTGTACCTCTTTTGTTGTCATTGTATTTGGAGCAAAAAAAGGGTTCTCTCAATTGCAACTACAAAAAGTGAGACATTTTGTCAAGTAAAGTACTCTACACCTTGAGACTGATTAGTGCTATAAATGAATACTATAAATCAAATAAAACAGTGACACAATAGGAACACAATAGGTGGAAGATCCCCCACACCTCCCCTACTCTGCCCCCCCTTCCCTATTGGCAATGTTATATATGAATACTATAAATCAATTAAAACAGTAACACAATAGGAACACAATAGGTGGAAGACCCCCCTCACCTCCCCTACTCTGCCCCCCCCTCTTCTCTTCCCTATTGGCAATCGATTAGGTGTTTTTGTCTCTTAATTGATAAAGGTCAACAGAGGTCAAAGTTTCTTTTCCTTCTAGTTTGATATAGTTACAACACATCCTAATAAAACTTGATCACTTTCCTGTACAAACCAACAAGTCAAATAAGTTAGTGACACTCCTTGAAACATTTCACATGAGTGTATTTCATGTAACACTGGAAAGAAGATTTCAACTTTGGACCTCTGCTGCATTTTCATGACCAGCAATGTTCCTGCACTCATTTGGACCAGTTTGCAGGGTATTGTCATACTTACTCTTGACCTCCAATGAACTTCAGAGAAAACAACAGACTCCTGTTCTCATTGTTGGTGGATATAAAAACCCACTTTAGACGTTCACTTTATGCTATACAGAAGGAGTCATTATGTTTACACTGTTTTCATACTCTGGCCTGTTGACCATACATGACCTTTGACCTTTACAGAAACAATCAATGCATTTCTTGAACTCAACAAGATGGATCCACATACAAAGTATGAACTTCATCTAACCTTTACTTTTGGAGTTACAGTGTTTTCAAGGTTATCAAATGTTGACCTCTGTTGACTTCAGATGACCTTTTCATCTCCACAGAAGACAATAGGAAGCTTTATACAACAACGACAAAAATCATTAGACCTAAAAGTTAACACAGGATCAATCACCTGTTATTCAAAATGATGTCACAGTGCAGTCCTGAATCTTTGTGAACGAACTTGATGACAGGCTTCCTAGCAGAGGCGATGGTCTGCACCTTATGGCAGCTAGGTACACACTTTTGGATGATTTGGGCAACAAATTCCAAACATTCCTTCTCCGGAGCCTGATCGGGATCAAGAGTATCCTCCTCCATTTCAGAGCCATCGGATACGACAGTTGGGTTGGCCCCATCTGATGCTCCATCTGCATCTCGTGATGATGATGATGCTGCTGATGATGCTGCTGCTGATGAGGATTCTTGAACTTGCTGTGGATGGAATAAAGACTGCATGATTGGTTGAAGGGGATGCACTCAAATTAAATAAAAATAAGATTTCATAAAATATTAAATAATAAAAGCAAGAAATTAATGATCATACAGCAAAACTTCTACACAAGAGCAAGAAAATCCTAATCTACTATTGATAAACAATAGTAAAATTCATTGTAATCCACATTTTCTCTATCCATTGTCACAAAATATGCAAATCTGAAATTCATGGAAGCAGATTTTCTAACAATGGACAGGAATGATCAAAAGTGAGAGAACTCTATCACATGATACAACTACCATCAGTTCAACTGATGGATGAGAACATACAGCCATAGACTGGCTTACCTTTGTGAACAATTTTGCAAGAAAATAAGCAGAAAGTCAACAGGCTTTGTGACACCTTGCCAAGTGTTATCTGAGAACATTGATTGTAAAGCAAGTGTTTGTTTTGCCTGCAAATGACCTTTGACTTCCACAGATAACAGCAGAGCTCTTGTACACACTATTGGGGAATCCTGCACAGTAAGTGTGAAGTTCATCCCAAGTTTAGTTTCTTTTTTTTCACTTGCCTTGACTAAGCTGTATAGCCAAACCAGTGAGCAATATCCCTAAAACTGCTGCAAGGCCTTACATTTACACAGAGCAATTGTGAGACGGAGCAGAAATAGGTAAACTAATGATGTGTGACAAATGGCTACTAAACTAGGCTATAGTAAATGCACAAGAAGCATGCATGCCTATGAAGTTACAACACAGGGCAATATAGCGTAAAGGTCTTATCTGTATAGCAGCAGGTATGAGAGAGAGTGAGAGATCGCTGCCATGTGGCATCAACTTATATACTAGGTCACTTTAAGGTCAAGCTAACTAGCATGGACCCTACCAAATTAGCATGGACCATACCAAAGTCCAGATGAGGGTGTCCAAAAATGCTAGACAATAACTACAGTGAATGGTTTGGGTCACTACACCCTCATCACCTATTCCTCCATCACTATTTATTGACCTTCTAGTACTTGTCAATTTTCCACACCATGCATTTCCATGGCAACCATTGCTATACTGATACAGCACTAATAGTCTGCAACAGCCAACTGACTAAAATATCATTGTATGTATAACAATGGGATAATAATAGCATGGTACTCCCTTTTATCTACAATACTAGGCATGATACTTACTTCATGCTGTTTCAAGGAAGCAAATGGATACATCCAGGTTCCTTCACTCCAATTTAAGCTGAGAAAAATGTCAAGATCTGAAACATTCCCACCACAGCCATTGACTGAGGACCCATAAGGAAATACCCTGCAATTGGCAAAAAACTCTGAGAACACTTCCTGAAGTAGGTGGCAAATCAAATAGCGGATCTGGAGGCTTGATGGTGACAAACTGATGTTTTCAGAGAGAGCAAACAGTTGCTCCTCGATCTGTAGTATGGGAGAGACAAGACTATTAGCACATGAGAGTTAATTCTGTAAAGGCATATTCCATTGGCAGAGAATGAAAACCTAATATTGAAAGAGAAAAATATTTCACAACATGTCATCGCCATATATTTTCCCTAACTCAAGATACGGATGATTGAATATAAACTTTTTGGGACTAGCTAAAACCGCCTCTCACTCACTCCAGGAAGTGAAATCATGGTTGGAGGTCTGCGAAAGTAATCTGGGCAGAAATTTTTCAGACTTTTACTTAAGGCTACTTCAATCTTCCTCTCGAAGCCTACTAAATTTGAAATGTACGTTTAAGCCGTTAATTTTCTCTGTAGCCAGAATCTCATCAAAATGCACCGGTTTCGTATAAATATTATGCTCCTCCATGGATATAAGAAGAACAAAGATTTTTCCATCTCAATTGCCGCGATGACATCACTCACTCTGCTATTACCAGATGCATTTACAAACTATCACCACTTGTGATACAAAATGCTATCAGGATTGTGGTTCTGGCCTAAAGATGCAGAAAAGTTTCAGCAAGTTTACTACTAGCAAAACACTTCAGCCACCAGGAAGATCCTCTTTCTTAATACAAACATTTCAATATAAGTATCTACAACATTCATGTTGGCCAAAGTAGCATTTAAAACAAATTACTTTTAGCTCTAATACCTAGCATATATAGCACAGTAAGAAAGACAGTTCAGTCAAGGCTTGTTAAATATTTTATGTTTCACAGGTCAACTTTTTTACTCAGAATACACTATAGATCCAGATGTTGCTCATTCCTGAAAACTTGTTTGACCAAACAAAGCAAAATGAAAAAGAAAGTAGCAAAGAAAACCAAAAAACACCGGCTAAATAAAGTGCGATAAAAACAACAAAACATTCACACCTACACAAAAGAATCAAATAGCATTGCCATTCATGACACAATCCTTAATAGAACAATGGTATTCAAACTATTTTGCTTGTTGAAACCAATTCTTCATACCTTCATCATCGTGTCTACCAGCCCCCCCTCCAGTGGGGGGAGGGGGATGTTGTGACCTGGGAAAGAGGTCATTTGGGAGTATCCCACTCTTTCTTCCAAATATTTTGGTGACCCCCACCCCCCAAACTTTTGGCAACATTAAAACTGGACACAACTTTGAATAACCAGCCTGTATAATACAGTTTCACCCGATTACAGTATAAAATAAACACATTACTATCAACTTCAACAACAACATCTCTGTCAAGTTCTATCAGCAGGTTTCAGTAAACTACTTTTCTATCGACTGTGAGCGAGATTTGTCCGTCTTACCGTCTTTTTCTGCACTAGTTCTGCCATTAGCATCTGGGTCTCCAGTCTCAGGTTGTCTTCTTTCTTCTTCTTGCCCTCCAAGGCAGCGTTCCTCTGTGTGATGCCGCTCGACACAAACTCTCGGACTTCTCTTGGCCGTACAACTATGTGCAGTCCGTTCATCATTTGCTTCTCTTCCTCCACGGCTTTGGCGGCTGATTGCTTCTCCGCGAATTCGACGATAGCATAGGCAGACTGCGAGAGTGTTGAAAAACGAAAGATGCAGAGGAGAAACTGTGAGGCATCCCGTCAGCAATTACATTTAAACATACCTTTCACCTCCATTAACCCTGTTAAAATAACGTTTAATAAAGTACATTCGTTGCACACCAAAAACATCTTGAAACATAAATTGCACTTGCTATTAAGAAGTATCTCTAATGTTCTTGTTAGCTGTGATGGGATCACAAAGTTTCCTATATATATAGTTTCATTTTTTTGTGGGGGGGGTTCTTTTGTTTTATGTTTTGTTTTCAGGTATCAAGGTAACTGGTTCCAACAGACTGTGTATGTTGAGTGATTATGTCCACAGCAGAAGTATCCAAAAATTTTACAATTTTCTGATCATAGAACAGAAGAAAAGTCCTTCTGAATACAATTCCATCATACTACCTTATAAATTCAAGAATTAAGTAAATGGAAATTCAGCATCACAAAAAAAGGTTCAAAAGTAAGCACAGATTCAGTCCATCCACCTATTGTATCACAACTGGCTAACATTCAGTCAGTGATGTTATCATAATTATTTTCCCTCCTTTTGTTGTATAGCTTTAATGAAAGAGCCCTAACTTGCTATTTAAACTTCCTTTATATGAATTTTCTGTGAGGAAATCATCACGTTTTATTGCAGATGAGTTGCCGTGTACAGTATAGCAAATAATCATGAATGTTGCAACTTAGGCAAATCGACCATGCTAGTCACTTTTGGTGAATGAATATCCATGTCTCAAACATTTTCAAGCAACCCCCATTCACCCCAAATTAATGAAAAATTTAACAAGAAGACATAGGTATTGAAGGATCGTGATCAGAAAGTTTTGGTAAACATTAATGAACTGGGGATAATTTATACAGTATTGCATCGCAAAGTGTACAAAATGGCACAATGCTATCAAATGCAAAGATGTATAGCAGTTTTACACACAAGAAACAATAGTAATTTATAATAACACAAAATTCAGAGACTTCAAAACTACTACACAATATTTGAACATTAAATTATTCCCTGATTATTTCCTGAAATATGTTTGAGGAAGAAATATTTTTGTCACATTTTGTCAATGAAAGATGGTATGCCTTTTTCCTTGAAACAATGTGAACTATTTGCAGTCCAAAAATTACAGAAATTTGCAGAGGGGTAGAGACTGCACTTTCTGCTAAAATAACAAGAACCACCATGATAAATAAAGTTACCTTTTCCTTATCGATGATTATCCTTGATATGGGTCCAAATTTATTGAAATGTCCCATGAGTTCTAACTCTGAATTGGTCCTTCGTAAATTACCAACAAAAATACTTCTTTCTGTTTGCTCCTCTCTGGTAATCTTCAAATTAACAAGTCTGCGATGTTTCTTGCCTTTCATATGATCAGTCACACACTGACCTGAGAAGAAGAAAACTAAACATTGAAACGTTTTGTCTAAAAACTCAACACATCTGTGAGCATCCAATCACTAAACACTTACTATGAAATTGAAATGATATTCTGTAAAATGGTCAAGAAGATTTTTGCTTTGCCAAGACTAAAAGCTGGCAACTCTGGATAATGTCATTTACTTCACCAAGCTTTACATCCTTAATTTGTGGGGGGTGTTGGGGGGGGAGAGGGGATGGAGCTCCCTAAGCAGACAGTCTCAAAGCTTAAAACATACGCCACATTGTGGCCACCATAAATTGTACCTACCTTGAACCTATACAACTTGAAAATTGGTAAGGAATGAATTTTGAGAGATAAAGTGGCTCCCGTTTAAAACCCAAGCAGCCTCAGCATAGAACAGCATGCATAGAAATCATAAAATTCTACCATGCATAGGTGAATTATAAAAATTTGCTTTATTGGTTCAAATTATATCACGCTATAGCTAGGAAAGTTTTGTGATTACATAATCGACCTGCGACGGTTGTAAATCGACCTCAGGCTTTACAATTAGCCTGCATTGCTTCTTAACACCACTAGGCTCTTTGTGTAAACACTGTGTGGAAATATGTTCATGTCGACAGTGAAGTTAATCATACAGCATTCACACAAAGACCCTCATACAAGAAAAAATATGTGGCAGGCAATGCAGACTAATTGGTAAAAAGAAGTCATTTTATGACCAAGGCAACTTGTCCATGATAGCGTGCTATAGTTGGGGTCTATACAGCAGACCTGGCTTTAGTTTAAGGTCATGGAGAAATTGAATAAAGCATGCACCAGGATGCTTTCATCCGACAAGTTTATTCCTGCAGTATCTCTACAAGTGTCCAAACATATTGTGTGACATACTTTGCGAGCCAACTTAACCTAACTTATACTAAATACTTGGCAAAGTATCAGCTACTGTAGGCTGTTTCGCAAAAATGCTACCAACGAAAATATGAAGTTAAATCAGGTGCACCAAACCATCCGACTTAATACAAACGTCAAGATAACCATCTCGCAAAGACAGAAGCATTGACAGTATGTATATTCCTGATATACCTGTTGCCAATCTGTTACCACATATTTCGCATTCGAAGTGTTTCCCCTTCCTTTGTATGAAAGTGTCGAATTCCATTTTATGGTTGTATGTTTGGTCGAAGTTTTGAAATCACAGTACCTCCGACGATTTTATCACAATTACATGCAGCCGGTGAAGTATGGCGCGCCGCTTGTCTCAGTCTTAAAAGAAAATGTTATTAACAGTGCTCGGGGGGAAGAAAAATACACTTAACTCCGAAAAGGAGAGAAGACTATCTTCCCAAAGGACCGAAAGCATCACGTTAGTCTGTTTCATTGCTTTCTTTCCACGTTATAATCTTTGTTATTAGCCCAGTCTTTATCTTTGCAAACCACCAGTTTACATCGACATTATGCTTACGCGAATTTCAATCTGTAATTATCAAATTTCATTCCGTATATCATCTTAAATCGGTATACACCATTGGTATCTGTATGTTGGATTAACAGGTAGGTAACAAAGCCTGTTTAAGGCATTGAAGACTCCCCCAAACCGCGTGCGGCCATCTGAAAAAGTTAACTTTCTGTTGCTTGCAAGTGACGTTTTGTTCGTGTCGCTACAAAATGCAGACAGTAATGAAACGTGATACCTTAATTGTTATCTTTAGCTAGACCTGAGATGTCCATCGCTGTATCGTTTGTATACTGTGCTTTGGGTATTGACCGCAGCTGTATGTACTGACTACACTAGTGTCTAATTACCGACGGTATAGCAAGCTGTGTGTGTGTATTTTTTTGGGTTCGATGGTGGTGTTTAACACTTCTGTTACACCTCATTCGAAACTAGGTCAAATTACCGGCATTAGACGTTTCTTTTTGCGCGAGTCTTCACACCCTTTAAGTACCGTGTCGATCACTCCAAAATAGACGATAAATTGTTACAAATTACAAGTGATGTGATGACAATTTACTTTCCCGTTCCCTCAAATTAATGTAAATTTAGTTATTGATAATGAGGATAAAAATATTGATTCCGTATATGTGATGTTAAATCATCTTTATATACCAATTATATTCAATATTCGAATTTTCGCTTCTCCGTTAATTGACAGATTTCTCTAATTTACTTGTAGTTTTACTTTCCTTAACATCGTAAGGCTAATATTTCCTTCTCTTATGCTTTATCTGTTTGTATACTTCATTTACACATATTTTTCGTTTATTTACAGGGGAGTGTTTAAATGAAATGACATTTAAAATAAAATGAAATGAAATGAACTTTGTAACACAAAGTTCTGACTAGATCAGGCCTCACCCCATATGACCTCCCATAAGTAAAGCAATGTGTATAGTCTTGAATTAAATCTATATGTAACAGAAAACTCTACAATTTCATCTTTTTTAATCTACCTAATTTACATTTGCGGTCGTTTCACTGGCCTAAGTGACATCTGAATATGTTGCCGATGATTTAATTTGCATATTACACAATAACTTAATTTATATCAAACAATTGCAAAATAAAAATAAGTTATAAAAATAATATTACAGGACGCACTTTATATGATCCAAACCCAGAGCCTTCCACCTACTGAAGCATTACTGGTCTTACAATTGGGAACATTTTTGTTTCTTGTCTAACCTACTTTGAGCAATCCAAACCTTCTGTAGAGTTTGTGTAAAAGTACAAATTTCTTCCGTTATTTTGTCTTTATGCATCCATGAGAGATTGGGGTCACGGGTGGTGGCTTTGTGCCCTTATTGGTCGGGAAGGATGCTACCATCACAAAGCTGGGACTTTTTCTCTCAAATTTATTGAAGTGTAAATTCAATAGACAACAACCAATATATCTGCATGTGTACTGCGATAATATAGGCGTTATAGCTCCCTATGTACAACTTTCTTGCGGCATACCCATTTGTTATGGCAAGCTTGTCTCACACGTTATGGAAAACTCCAGGATTGTGGAAAACTCATTGATTGTAACCATGGAGCTATTAACGAAAATAACTCCATATTGTAACAAATGCACACCTTGCGACAGGCGCATTGATTGTGGCAAACTCATTAAGTGTGGCAAACGCAGCGTTGTGGCAAACGCACTCATGGCAAACCAAAGAACTATAAAGGGCCCCTCTTTATTTCTATGTGGCAAACACACTTGTTGTGGCAACCTCATTAAATGCCTGTGGCAAAAACGCACCACCCACGTGTGGCAAACACACAACAATGTGGCTTCCATAAGATACCGTAGAAGGTGCTATTGGTCAAAGTGTAAAGTGCATCCTGTAATTAACATGCCGATACGGGAATTCCCTATGAGGAAATTTAGAGCACACAGTATATCCACACTGGTTGAGACATTTGATTCTCTTGTCATTGTAGCTATAGAGAAATACAACATTGATTTGCCTACGTAAAACGTATGGGGTTGAAATAATGAAATCAATGTACGTATTTCATTCGCGAGTCATAACGAACGTAATCTACAGTATTGAGTACAATTCGGGTGAAATTGAACTCACTGATTAACACGCCACTGGCAGCAAAGGACGATAATAAGCAAAACTTGCGAAGAATCTCGGTAAGTTACCTTTCACTTTTGACTTTAAATCTAAAAATCGAGTCTATCACACGTTCTTTGATAACTTTATTACAACCACCGGCCGCGCCGTACATATTACAGCTTAATGGACTGAGAGACAGGGACTGGGATTGTGGTATACATGCGAGCCGTGTGACGAAGAAAAGATATGAGTCGATCAAGAATAGAAATTAGCTAACCCGAGTCCTATACCTGCATTATGGTTGAAACCAATTTGCGAATGTGTACTTTGATGTCCCATTATAAGGTTACCAACCACACATTGTAGTGACGGGGTTTGTTCTACTTGTCAACAATAGGGTTGGTCGTTTTATATCATACCAAAGTGAGAGAGGGAGAGACAGGTGGAGAGAGAGGTAGAGATGGGGAGTGGCGGGGAGAAGGGGGAGTACAACAAGCAATAAATAAACAGTTCACTTTCCATCGGTGAATTTTTTTTGGGGGGGGGGAGGGGGGCATAATTCTTGGTTAATTAGTAAATTTCTTGGTCTTCTACTTTTCACAGAGAGAGTAAGCTACGACATCACAATTGCCATCTTGGAAAGTTTCCATGACGAACATACTAAAAAGAAACATCAATTTAAAAAAAAAACAAGTCAGTTATTTATTTTATTTTTTTTTACAAATACTGACTGAGTTAACTTTCCGTCAGCTGGGTTTTCATTTTGTGGAATTATTTTGGCTTTTGTTTTGTCTTTCCTGGTTGGTCTCTGCTACGTTCATTCTGGTGCTTTTATTCACCGTGGTCTTCACCTGAAAATCAGCAGTGCATAATGGCAGGGATAATGTTTCGTATCATTTGGATGCCCGTGCCAGTCCCAAACAGTTCGCCTCCACGTGCGATTCTCGTCCCAGTGCCTGTCCCAGTACTGCCAATGCCACAACTGAGTCAACCTTGGGATCCCGAAAATAGTCCAGATTGGGACAAGGAGAAAACGGATCACAGTTACAAGAAGGCAATGCCTAGAATCAAGAGGTATCTATAAGATAAAAAAATAGTTCATATAAAT
>KN882991.1:174717-192416 GCA_000934455.1 Apostichopus parvimensis
GGGGGCATTTGATAGTGTGTCCTACACCCATCGAAATGTGGGGGGGGACGTGTCTCCCGAGGATTGACACCCATGATATAGGTTAATAATTTATAGATTAATAATGATAGATTATATAATTATTATTTGCGTTAATTATATATAGATCGAACTTGTCCTCTTCAACGACCCTAGGGCTCCACGCGTCCTTAATAAAGCCCTCATTCGCTTGTTTGGCTCTTCCACAAAGGTTAATGCCTCTATCTAAATCAGCGGGGAAATGTAGCTTTCTTCTCCTTATTTCACCACGTTTTAAATCCTGCGACTGTCACCGCTTTAATAGGTAGCACACCACGATTAGAGTAGTGATATATCTTCTCGAAAAGTTAACCATTGTCGGAAAAAGACAACCTAATGTAATGAAGGTTAAAGCATATTATCAGTTACCATCATTGTTTCTTTCTGCCTGTATGTGAAAGAGCATAATATAAAGTACAGGTAGTGTGAAAATAGGGAAGATTGAAGGTGATATAAACCATTTAGAAAGCTTTTGGTGATATGTTGATATTACTCCGGGCGATTAGATGGAAGGGTTGGAGTTCAGAAGGCCAAACTTGCTCCTCTTCTAGCTCAAATCCAAACGGTTATAATATGGAAATTTTCAAGTGCAATGCTAGGCCAAGATCTCAGCTAGCATGTGGGGGTAAGATATTCCAGTTGAAATTTGGCAGGTCTTGAAAGTGACGAGTTTAGTGTGTAAGTCAATGGAAAAGTTAACTGTGGTGCGACATCTACAGCATCATCACGTAAGGTTCTTTAAAAATTATTTTGGCGTTCCAAAACCTCGACGCCATTTTCGGTATAGTGAACCCATAGAAATTGATTAGGATGGGTGAACCACACGTGCAAATGAATTGAAATATATTTATGGAACCACAGGTATTTATTTCCGTGATATGAACACTTGACGCCTCGCCGGATACTTACGCTTACCATCATCGGCGTATACATGCTGTGAAATTGAAGCTCGTGCGGTCACTGCATAAGAAGAAAAGGTAACCACGGAGTTCTACTAATAATAAAGCCGAATGGCTCGCTTTTTCATCCACCATGAAAGGGTCACACTGATTTCATGTTTTTGGTAACTAGTATGAAGAAAGTCAGAATAGCCTAAGTTTAAAGAGGTAACGTTGTCAACTTACTTCACGCTTACCAAAGCAGGGTTAGGCAGTCCTAGCCTAACGTTGGGCCTAAGTTAGTCTATGCCTACACTACAGTAGCAAGGTAGGTACTTAATGCAAATTGCAAGGGCACAATTACACGAATCGACAATTTCTTTTTGTAAGAATCTCAGTGAATCAGGAAGACAGTACTTATCATTAACAAAAAATTATATAAATGATACCTTTAAAGTTTCCTGAAATTTCGTCCAAAGCCGAAGGAAAGCAATTTAGGCCTAACCACAGCAATTTAGGCCTAACCACAGCTCGAAAGTTGGATGTCATCAGATTGTTTGAGATAAAATGCAAACCCTGCTCACTAGTGGTCAATCACCTGGTTTCAGTTATTCTCCGCACACGGTACTGTACTTCTGTTGATGACTTTCCGCAGAAAAATTTCTTGTGAGGGAAACAATGTTTTGTTTTTTTTCAACAAAGGCCCTACATGTAGAATGTTTTTCTTCAAATTTAGGATACCAAATACAGGATGATGAAATAACATGGGAAAGTCGAAAAGGATGGTTAGACTGAGTGAATGTCATTGTGAGGGAAATTATAAGCGCAGTCGGCGTAACAGGCCAAAGGAGACCTGCGTAATCATGGAATATGTAAAGTATTAAAATGCAGTCTGCGTAATAACGATGAAACTGAGTGAGACCAAATTATTCCATACGGCAGCTCGGTTTTGCCTTTTTCACGTCATATTGATAACTGCAGCCAAATAAGGTGACGCTGTTTAATTAAACATTTTTATCATCCCCACTTTTAGTAAATCATCGTTCCTCTTCCGAACCTAATCTATCCTGAGAATCGAGTCTCAGAGCCAAATTCCATCCTCAATCATTTCAATGTGCCTAATCAGTTTGGTAAGCCATTCTGCTCCCCCCCCCCCCCCCCAAAAAAAACCTGTATTTCAAGTTCTGCTGACAAAAAAGTTGTTTTCCACTGACAAACTTGGTGTACGTGCATATAGCACCGTTTTTTGTCAGCTGAAAGTTATGTGTGTGGAGAATAGTGGTATCCCAAAATAGTGGTATCCCAAATTCACAAAAATGTCAGTGTTAAGTGTAAACTATTAACTGTGCGACTCTTTCCTGTGATTAAATTGATTTATGACATCTAATCTAACATCCATAAAAATGAATGGAAGTTAACATTAATAAGTCATGAAAGAAGGTGTCTTTGTGACCTTGTTAACATGAAATAATATTAAGGCACTAGTCTATGCAAACATGGTCCTGAGATGATGAAATATGCCATGATACACCAGCGGTTGCATAAAAATAAACATAAATGCACTCCCAGTTTTAGAAATTTAGCCTAGTTGTACTGTAGTAGTAGCATATCCAAAAAATAATCTGACTTGACAATGTCAATTTTTGATTCGCTAGTCCTACTGTATCCAGCTATAAAGACTACAGTACATTTCCTGAAATTTGGAGAACTCTGTCCAAAGGAAAACAAAAACATCACAGGTCTATTAAAGGGTGTCAGTGTAGGATTTTCACGGTCGTCCGAGACAACTAGAAATTACGTCGGACTACCAAATCTTTCAAAATGTGTGCTTGGTTGTCCTTCTGACGACCAAAAAAAATGAAGGCTTTGAAGAATTATTGAGCCTAATTATATTTCATTAAAAAAGAAAGTCAATTCAATTAAATAGTATCTGAATAACCCCCCAAACCATACATAAATTATTTAAAACATGCACGATATATTAACTTTACAACATTGTTAGCATAAATCTGTACTCTAATAAGTCACCTAATGTTAGTTTCTAATAATGTACCCAGAAAACAAATGAGACTCGTGGCTAAATGTCAGTGCAATGCATTTTGCACGGTGTTGTAACAACAGTCGATCAGACACTGACATCTATAGGCCGAGTGAAAATGCATTGCTGTAATAGTAAACAATATAAATCCTACCTACTTGAACGATAAATTATTTATCATTCTAGTTGGTAGGATTTATGTTGTTTATCATAAACAATACTGTTTGTATGCGACGCACGTGTTGCGTCGTTACAGGCAATTCAGATATATCACGTAACACATGCATACTGTGAACATGCGTAAAACCTAAAAATTTCATGATAATTATTTATTGTAGGCCTATAGTAATTTATAGTCTCGAGCAATATCACAGACAAGTCAGTCAATGTCACATGCAAAACCGTGAAACCCATATAATACTTGTATAAACCACGCAATGCAGTTAAACGATATAAACCCTTCCACAAAGTGGTCTGATCATTAAATACTGTCCAGTAACGTTAATCAATACACTTAAGATTTCGCAACTGTGATTGGCTGTGAGTGTACGTAGTATAACCCGACACAGGGTAGGAAACTTACGGATATTGTTACTCAGTTACGTGAATGGCGCCAAAAACTTGTGTAGTTATGTGAAAGTATATTTTGAATGACATGAACGTAATTCGTGTATTGTTTGCAGCAGAACACATTTTCGGGAGATCAATTTTGAGAAATTGAGACGGAATGAATACAAAACCATCGTGGGAGTTCTCCTCCTCAGATTCGCAAATATTTTGGTTTGTCTTAATGGCAGAACACATTCCACTGTAAAAACAACTATGGCTTTAAGGTAAGCCATATAAGACTACTCCTACACATTGGATAGCGGTCGTCTGTTTTACTTTTTAAAGTTAGTTTTTAACACATGCATGCTGCATTACGCAGCTACACATTAGCGTATATTTTCGTATATTCGGATATCTGATATGATCTAAATATGTGGCGATTTATGAAGAATATTGAACCACCTAAGAAAAAGCCTAAGACGGACAATGAAAAGAGAACAGTCCGCCAAAAGTACGACCAAAACAAGCGGCAATGATCGTTTCAAAAATCCTGGCTCGATCACAAGGATTTTAAACCATGGTTTCGTTATGACAATGCGTCAAAGCTTATGTTTTGTACAATATGCGAGGAAAGGGCAAAAACAGAGGATGTAGCCCTATGCAAAACAGAATTTATAAAGGGATGTGCATTGTTACAAATCGGAAGCTTACACAAACGTGGAAAGCGAATTCCACAACCAAACCGCAGCAATCCGAAATGAAAAAGAGGCTGCCCCTGGGACATCGGAAGCAGCAAGGTGCCTCAGACAACTCAATGCGGTAGCCTACAATCGTCTTGAATGTTTTTTCCGCACCAGTCATGCACTCGCTAAGCATGGAAGGCCGTTCTCTGATTTTGTGTGGATGACTGAACGGATAATAAGAAAGGATTGGATGTTGGAGAGACTTACAAGAACAGGAAAAAGTGTCGAGAATTCACAGATGCAATTGCAGAGGTGAACGTCAGAGACTTGAGAAGCGAGTATCAGATTCAAAGTTTCTGGCAGTTATGTGTGACGAAGCAACAGATGCTGCCGTAGTGGAACAATTGATTCTTTTTATCAGGTAAGTTAAACTATTTTTTGTAGTTGTTAGCTCATAGATAAATTAATTATTGGTCAAACAGGCGGCATAGTTGAATAAACATTAGACAACCGCTATTCCTTGCATTGGTTGCAAGGAATCTATGCGATCACGTTGGCGTGTGTGTTTGACACAAAGTTTTAACCACATTATCGCATCAGTCCCAAGATGCATTAAATATCTTACTTGGTACACATGTTACCAACATTGAGTAGATGATCCCTATTGATTTTGTTCAAAGGTTATATATGAGGTCAATAGGGGTCTAATATTAAAAACATTGAATAGGGTAAACTTGGATGAATGTCATAGTTGGTATGTAGGTCACCCATATTGAGTAGATGAAACATAAATTTTATGAGAGGTCAAAGGTCATCATTTGAAGTCAGGACGACTCAATTTCTGAAACCTTGTAATTGGGCTGACTCAAAAGGGGAACTTTTAGTTTGTATGTAGGTCACTCATATCAATTATTCCATGTAGCTTTCTCGCAGAATGGAAATATTATCTTGACAGGAAGGAGTTAACTGTTTTTTAAATCATCAGAATTTTCAATTTGAGACAGCAAGGAATAAGTTTCTTGTTTTTCAGAGTAGATATACGTTCCAGACCGTAGCAATGTCATTCATGAATGGAAATTAGAAAAAAAAACATGCTTGGCTCAGATATATGGTCTTAATCAACATCTCCCCCCCCCAGGTATGCAAAGGATAGAGTCGTCAAATCAAGTTTCCTTGCAATCCAGCAGTTAGAGAGGGCAACTGCTGAAAATTGCTATGCCGAAATCCTTAATGCACTCCATGAGCAGTTGGGGATCAAAGAGGCAGATGTTTGGATCAAATTAATCGGGTTTGGCAGTGATGGAGCATCAGTCATGACTGGTAGGAAGAGCGGTGTAGGGGCACGCCTAAAGGAACATCAGCCTAAAGGAACATCAGCCCGTTGTTCAGACGGTTCACTGCATCGCACACCGGCTGGAAATAGCCATTAAGAATGCAGCCAAGAAGGTCCCTATGTTCCAGAAATTGGATCAGCTGCTTCTGAGCCTCTTCCTATTCTACAACAACAGCACTCTCAACAGGGGTCTGCTCAGGAGGACTGCAGAGGCACTGGGGGTAAAAAGGTTTATTCCACCTAGGACAGGGGGTACAAGATGGATTGGCCACACTCAGACTGCCCTGAATAACTTGTTGTCTGGGTACCCTGCTATCATCCAACACTTGCTAGGGGTAATGTTCAGACTCTATATATTTTTGTTCAAGCAAATTAATAGTTTTTCCCAAAATTAATAGTTTCTCCCAAATGTTTGTTTTTATTGTTCTTTTTGATAAAAGTTATGTGATTTTATTAAAGATACTTTTACTGTTCTCCATGGTTATTGCTTCTAGATAAAGGACCACAACAAAACCAGTGCTGACTCAAAGGGGAAGAGTGCAGGATTCATAAAGCTCCTGTTGTCTAGGACCTTTCTGGAGTTTATACACTTCGTCGTAGACATCGCCAGTATCCTCAGCATCCTGTCCCGCACATTCCAAAAGAGGGACATGAACATGTCATCTATTCCAAAACTGGTGGATGATACCATCCACTCGCTCGAGAAATTGAAAACTCAGTGAGTATTAGCTTTCCTATTTTATTATTCATTAAAAGTCATTGAAGTAACTACTCATTCTCCTTTGTCTTACCGTGCCCTCATACAGTTCTATTTTAAATATACAAATAATTATATTGGAGGGGCTGGACATTAAAAGTATATTATATTACAAATACAGGGTTGTATAAACCTAATTTTTTTTTCTCGGTTATTATATATGTATTCACTACTCTTCCATCTATTTGAATACTGTATTTTCAATTTTTAGTGCTTACTTTAAAGAAAAATATACACCCCTGTACAACTATATTATACTATTTTCAATATAGACATGGCCCTGCCCTACGAAAATTCAGGCAGGCTGTTTTCAACAGAGACTTTCCATGGGATGGACATAATCGGGGAACCACTGGAGGACACCATCTGCCAACAACTGATAGTCAGCTTGGTTGATTCTGTGAGAGAAAGGTTTGACACGGGAGACCAGTTGACAACTAATGCAGCCAAAATTATCAATTTCAAGTCTTGGCCTATTGAAGCAGAGGGAGGTTAGTTCCTTAGGCGGATTTGTTTACCCACTCTCGATGTGGATATTATTAAGTACAATCACTCAAACTAAATTATAATTATAAACTTATTCACTTAATTCTTCATTTAATTCACTGAATTCACTTATTCTTCATTTAGATTTTGGAGATGTTGAGCTTGCTCAGCTGGTTGATTTGTATGGCACCTTTCTGGAAGCAGTGGCGGAGCGTCCATACAGTCAGGGGGGGGAGGCGGATGCCGCCCCTGACGGACTCAAATGGACTGCTGGCGCCCTTTTCAGCTTTTTACCACTTTTACTTATTCACGATTTTTGACTTTTTTATTGCGCTCTCATCTACCTATTGACATTTGTCACATTATCTGCAAATTAGCAAGGCCCAGAAAGGGTCATTTTCCGGCGATCTACGGGATAACTTTACTCAAAAAATTTGTGTACGCTCCGCGCCAACCTGTGGTGGCGCTCCGCTTAGATAGTGTCCAGAGCCGTCTTTATATACGGCTCTGATAGTGTCTAAAGCGTCCCTACAGACCATACTCGCCCCCCCTGACCAATACCCCTAGCTCCGCCACTGTCTGGAAGGAGCAGGTGTAGATGCAAACCTGATTGAAGTGGAGTGGCAGAGCCTAAAGAATACTATATACAAAGAGTAAGGTTATTTTCATGAAATGATGTTGCCTAACATTACTTCAGCGTATCATATATAATAGAGAGAAAGACATTTATTCTTCTACCTGATATATTAAATTCATTTCAGATTACATCATTCAACTTTCTTTCATTTTCACAGTTTCAATCCAGTGTGCAATGCTACATGGCCTCAATATAAAGAAGATGCACCCAACTTCCTAATGCTGGTCGACCTTCTCCTCACCATTCCTGCACATTCTGTTGAGTGTGAGCGTGGCTTCAGCCATATGAAAAGAGTAAAGAATGACTGGCAAAACAAACTAAAGAATACAGCCCTGACTAGCATCTTGCGGATCATATTAGAAAGCCCCACTCAAGATGAGTTCAATCCAGACCAGGCCATAAATTACTGGAATAATGCCTCTCTAAAGTCAAGGCGTCCATTCCAGCCACCCTATAGTCCGAGAAGAGCCAGTCCTGATGACAATGACCAAGATGACGATGACCAAGATGGTGATGAGTCGGAGATTGAAATAGAGGAATGAATGTGATTTGAAAACAGTACACAATAACATGGTTATATGCTAAATTAATAAAGCTTTGGTTGACACAATCAGATTGAGCACCAAAATGTTTTGTTTTTATTATTTGTGTTCATTTTCAATTTTGGTGGAAAAAATTGGAAGGACTACCAAGTTTTTTGCAGGACTACCAAATCTTTGAAACTGGTAGTCCTTCGGACAACCTTCTCAAATTCCTGAAAAACCAACACTGGGTGTGAAGACTCGCGCACAAAGAAACGTCTCATGCCGTTAATCTGACCTAGTTTCGAATGAGGTGTAACAGAAGAGTTAGACAACACCATCGACCCAGAAAATAACACACAGCTTGTTACCATCGGTAATTAGACACTAGTGGACAGTCAATATATACAGCTACGGTCAATACCCACAAAACACAGTGTACATAACAGCGTGGACATCTCGGGTCTAGATAAAAGATAACAAGGTATCACGTTTCATTACTGTCTGCATTTTGTAGCGACAAGAAGAAAACGTCATTTGCAAGCAACGGAAAGTTAACTTTTGCAGAGCGCTGCACGCGGTTTGGGGCGAGTCTTCAATGCCTTTAAAGCTATTGTAGCACTCAATCGGTCTCTAAATAATAGTACTGTTCACCCTACTTATACTGTTTGAAGTAGTCTTCATATCTAGCATTTTGATAACAGCAAGAAAAAAGAGAAAAAATAAGAAATCCTTCAAAAATCTCTATGTTGACTTGTTTGGCCTTCGTAAAAACAATAGTACAAGTTACCTACCACTCAGTCCTACTTGCTGCAGCAAGGTTTTTTTTTGCTTGGTTGTATGTGTAGGGAGATTTTCCTACACATCTGAAGGTCTCAAGACTGTCAGAATAAACTAAAACCCCAAAAAGTCAGAAGTTCCATAATGGTCCCCATTATCTTGTGTTAGAACTATTGCCTGCCTTATAGTGTCTAGAATATCTCACATCTTGATCAGACAGTTGTCTGGAATTAAATGTGCAACTTGGATGCTATTTTCGAGCTAGTCATATAAAGCAAAGGACCTTGGTATTGCAGAGAATTAAATGAAAACAGTGTGTACTCACAGTTGCTGGTATGTCATTGTGATGATGGATTTGTGTTGACTAATTATACATTCATATCTCCCTTTTGGAGTAGAAACGGCTTTGGCTGACAGCTGTCGGAAATACAGGTTCCATCTGCTACGATGACTGAGATGACAGAGGATAAAATCTTCCAGGAAGGGGAAGACTGTAAGAGCGGATGGGAGGTAGCTTCCGCCGACTATAACAAAGAAGACACCCACCTGGAGATTCTAGGGAAGCCAGTCATGGAGAGGTGGGAGACACCTTACATGCACAAATTAGCCAGCATTGCAGCATCTAAAGGTAGAGTGAGAGGACATTCCTTCCTGTTTGCCTCCTTACAGCTAGTAGTCTTCCTTGATGAAGGTCAACAGACAAGCAAGTGTCCGACTCTTTGATTTGAGTCTGTTATAACTTTGCATTGCTCTGTTTCATCTTCTGTTCAGTATGTAGGAGGGCGTGTGAGTTAAATAACAAAGTGTGCTTGGAGCTTAATGTTTTAGCTAGTGACTTTATACTGAGGCTGGCATGGGAAAGCTTTAAAACAGATGGAATGTTGAGATATGATACCTTTCATGAAGAAGACAGGGTTGAGTCTCCAAGAACGGGAAGAGTGTATAGGAGGTAGCTTTTATCAGATAATTATATAACAAAGATAAAATCACATCTAGAGTTCTTTCCACTATATGGAGAGGTGATGGGAGACACTGTACAATGCTTTACTATATGTGCAGCATCTAAATGTAAGGAAGGGAACCATCCCTTTTAGGTTATATCATTTCCAGTTGTGATCAAGTATAACATGGCCTCAAGAATAGGCCGAGAAGCATTCCAGAGATTTAGCAAACTCATATCATGAAAATTGGAATAGTTATGGAAACATTATACTAGCTCACAAGTTTTTCTTTCTTCTGGTTCCATGATAAGAGTAGACCAGACTAAAATTCAGACTATTTTCTAAACGAGGAAATTGTTTTGCAGCAAAGAGATTGCTTTTCAAAGAATTTGCATTCAAATGGTGTTCAACTAGTTTCATGACTTTGTATGTTAAAGTGAAACCTTTTTTAGCTAACAACATTTGTAGTTTATTCCATGATGTCAAATTCTAGCAGTCAAAGGTATTTCTCCAAATGGATATATTCTGTGTGACTTGTTTGCGAGAAATGAAGCCAACGTTTTATTTCCCTTCAAAGCAGAGCTGGTCCAAACCAAAAATCTTTGGATATTTACTCTGAACACCAACAGTCACCCAGAAGGGGCTAATGTTTCTGTTGCTGACCATACTACAAACATGAAATGGTCATCACTAGAATTGTGTGACCCATGAGAGGGCGGTATGCACAATAACTGTCACTTTGCAATGTCAATTGAACTGCAGAAGTCACACATGTCCTAGTTATGTCTGTATGTTGTGTGCCTATGTCACTGATGATGTCATCAGTATTGGACAGACATTTGAGCACACTTAAAGGGGATTAAGAAAGAAGAAAATCATTTCTGGGAGGATCTGACATTCCAAGTTATTCCCAGACATTGAAGAGTGTTCAGTTACACAAGTAAAAATCTCAGTGACCATTATTTAACTTTCTAGCATATCTTGGGGGCAACACTGATGACCTTTAACCTTATTTGTGTCTCAATGACATTTCTAATGAATAACTGATACAACAAAGATGTTTTATTTTATTTTTTCTTGATAGGTGGCCGTGTATTAGAGGTAGGCTTTGGTCTTGGTATAGCCAGTGGAAAGATTCAGGCATGTGAGGGCATACAAGAACATGTCATCATTGAGTGCAACAGTGGAGTCTTCGATAGGCTGCAAGATTGGGCAAAAGAACAACCTCATAAGGTCACTCCACTGAAAGGCCTCTGGGAGGATGTTGCTCCTAATCTGGAAGATGAATCATTTGATGGTAATTAAGAGGTCTATATTTAACAGGGTTAGGCAGGGAATACTGCATGGACTGGAAGTACCTGGTGGGATATACAAAATGTGGCAATATTGGGAAATAATCATCATCATTATAATTTTTTAATTTTTAATTATAATTATTTCTGCAAGAACTTTTATGGTCACTCAAGAAGAAAAGTCACCTTTCCCGGCAGACAACTAGTTGTCCACATGAATGCATATTGCATTAACTAAATACCCTCAAATAGGTAAACTGATAAATTGGCATCACCCCTACATCACTTTGGAGATATACTGATTAATCAAGAAAAAATAGTGCTACCGTAGGCCTATGAACCACCTGTCCAAATGGTAGCTTTATTGGATGACCATAGCTGGTGTTTTCTGTTCGCCGGATCTTACACATCTCTCCTACAGTGAACACATTGATCAAGCTTTGTCATCTTGGTACATTTCTGTGGAAAAACCAAATTTGCTCTTTGTGCAACGAAAATTGGGACAACCTGGTCGTCCAATGGGCAACCGGCAAAAAAAAACCAAAAATTGCCCCGAAGACATTCTGTTTCCACACTAGCAATTTCATCCGAAACGTGAATAAGTGGGAAATAAATGTACAAGTTCTGAAGAGTGTTTATATACCGCAAGTATGTGTTATGTCAGTGTTTCCTATTGTGAATGCATAACATGAACAACTCTTAGCAAAACAGCTTCCTTAACATACAGAATGTACATCTCTAATATGAATATTATTTTCCTAGGAATCCTGTATGACACATATCCACTCTCTGAGAAGACATGGCACACACACCAGTTTGAATTTATCAGCAAGCATGCCTTCAGACTCCTAAAACCAGGTGGCATCTTATCCTACTGCAACCTTACCTCTTGGGGAGAACTTCTCAAAGAGAAATATGATAACATTGAGACAATGTTTCAGGTAAGAATTGAGATCCATATATGATTTTAGTATAAGACAATTCACTGTCGGACATATTGATCACTCTTTGCCATCTTTAAACATTCTATAAGCAAGTTTCTATTACTCAACCTGAGTAAATTTATCTTTTGTTTTATATCGGTGCAACGAAATTGCCAGATCTGTATATGGTAAGCTGCATTCTGCAAAGAGTAAATCGGTTCATTTACTAGCCACAATGTCAATGTACTGGTAACTAGTGCATCCAATACTATTTAATTAAAAAAAAGAAAAGATGAAGGATATGTAATTAAAATTAATACTCAAATGTGAATATTTACAGGTATAATGTAACAGCAGCTGAACAGCATTCATGTATTATAAACTGAGATATGTGTATTAGATGGATAGCATGTTGTGCAGAACATATGGCACATTGTGGTTGCATGATAGTTCCAGGAAAAGGTAGGGAAATCAAAAGACCATGTTTCTCGGTCTTGAATTTTTAAGTGTAGTCAGGAAAGCCCCTCATTTGAACACTTCTTCCTATATGATATGACCTTTGCGAGCAAAGTTGGTAAGAAGTGCCAGAAAAAATCAAGTGTATTGTTTAACTTTGGCTACAGCATGACATCATTGGGGTTCATGGCTCTTTGAAATTCCTCCTCACAAAAAAATATCATTGACAGGGGTTGGCATATATTTTGCAAGAGTTACAGTTGTTAAGCTTTACCAAAGGTAGCCTAACATTAGGTGTGTAAAACTGTAAGACAGGGTTTGGTGTTGCAAAAGTCTGGAAATTCATTTGTTTTGAAAGAGTGCAGGGAACCGTGATTATCGATTGCATGATAACTTATGAAAAGTGAAAGATATTTTGAACAAAATGAAAAATATCATAAAAACACATCATAGCTGTAAGAGGTGGAAAATGTTTTATAATCATGTAGAGGTATATTGGAATTCCAATTCCTCTTGAATTGTGTTGTCAAGGATTTGAACATACTGCCAGGCCTCAAAAGACTATTCCAAACCTTTACGGGGTTGCCATGTTGGATATCACCTGTATTCTTTAAATCACTCAGACTGCAACAGCCCACTAGTTAGTTGATAGTTGCCCACTTGAGAGCCCAATCGGTAGTTTTTAAAGAGAATCTTCAGGTGGTATATTGCCTGTAGTTCTTAAATCACCCAGACTACAATTCAGGTTTCAGCAGCCCACTTGATAGTTGACAGTCATAGTTGATCAGCCCACATGATAGAAGAGAATGTTACATATCACCTGAGGTTCTTAAATCATGCAGACTGCAATTCAGGTCTGACCATCGACTTAATATGATATGGATTAGGAGCTATGTTGCTTTTTATGATTCTTTCTTCGTTTTCTTTCTGACTAGGAGACCCAGGTCGTCCAATTAATGGAAGCTGGCTTTAAGAAGGAAAACATCTCTACCGAAGTAATGCCCATCAGTCCTCCTGCCTCTTGTGCATATTATTCATTCCCAAAAATGATTGCTCCTGCTGTAATTAAAGCATGATAAATTATTCATTCCAAAAATTTATTGTTCCTGCTGTTATAAAAGCATGATAAATTATACGTTCCCCAAAATGATTGCTCCTGTTTTTATTAAAGCAGGATAAATTATACGTTCCCCAAAATGATTGCTCCTGCTGTAATTAAAGCAGGATAAATGATTCATTGCCCAAAATGATTGCTCCTGCTGTTATAAAAGCATGATAAATTATACATTCCCCAAAATGATTGCTCCTGCTGTAATTAAAGCATGATAAATTATACGTTCCCCAAAATGATTGCTCCTGCTGTTATTAAAGCATGATAAATTATACATTCCCCAAAATTATTGCTCCTGCTGTTATTAAAGCACCATCCATCAGTTGGGAGAGGAGTGGTCAGGACAAGACTGGTAGTTTAATAGCCTTCCCATAGCCTATAATCAGGTAAAGAAAAGTTATAGGGCTTGTGTCACTAACACATATTAAATGTTTTGATGTACAAATATACTGTAAAAACAGACTATACACATTCCAGCACCTGAATATGCAAGCACCATTGAATAAATAGTATTCCCTGTGTATCATGTATAACAGTTTCCCATGTATATCAGTAATTAACTATTGTACACTAAACACCTAAATCAGTGGGGGGGGGGGGGGGGGGGGAATTCTTATGTATTTTTTAAAATGGTAAAGTTTGGGTTTTTTCAGAGAAACAAATCGAAACTAGAAAATTGTACCCCTGTGAAGTGGGAATGCAGGTGATCATTTGACTTAGTCATCCCATTGTTTTTTTGCTTGGATTTAGGGTTTTCATGACTTCATGTAGAGAATTCAAATTCTGTCTGTCCTGTGTAATTGCTTGGACTGACATCCGAGTCATTGTGATGTTTCATTAGGAGTGAGTATTTGCTTAGTATTTCTAATTGTATTCCCAATTGTGCCTTGTGCCAACATTTTGCAAGTGAATAATTTTACATAGGTGTAATTATTTAATGCATTTTACATAGGTGTAATTATGTAATACATTTTACATAGGTGTAATTATGCAATGCATTTTACATAGTTGTAACTATGTGATACATTTTGCTTTCATCTAGTAGTTATGTCTGATTATATGATCTGCTGGGATAGTTTAACTTGCCATCCATTGCATTGTTTTGTGTGCTTTTTGCGTATTTAATTCAAGTAATCAGTGTCCTTTGTTAATGATGGGTAAAGATATTTTGTAATGCGCATCGGATTAACAAAGAGACAGAAAATCCATTTGACTTTAATTTTCCTTCTTTCAGTACTGCTTTGGTTTACTAAATTCATTGCATCGGGTAATTTTGAGTCTATTACTGCCATTGAGGGAACCTGATATCCCTGTATCAGCGATTTTAAAATGCTTATCAAATGCAATATCAAAACATTTACAACAAAAATCAAGAAGAGACTGCCCACCCAGAGCACTTTAGATACTACTTATTTATTAACCTAATCCTCAATAGGAGGATACATGTTGCCTTTGAATCTCTAGTATATGATTTGCAATACTACTGACTTTATTTGTCATGATTCAATCCTCATTGCCCAAAAAGACCTAAATGGTGGTCAAGGTTATCTTGGTCTTATAATCTCTTTCTTATCCCAGGCATTGTCAGCCTATTTCATTTGAATGATCATCCAATATTTTATGAATGAAATATTGTGCCATTAGGAAATACAGGTCTCTTTTTGGTATCCAATTGAACTTTTTTTCAATATATATAAAGAATAAGAATTAATGAATCTTCATTGTAAGTATAATAACATTGTATACTTACCGCGGGAATTTGAATCACGGTACAGCAGCACTGATGCAATCCACACTACCTAGACTTGGCTGATTGACCAAACTCCTGCCTCAAGAGTAAGTACTTTGTTGAGCAAAAACTTCCAAGCAAACTTTGCCTTGAAGGAGCCTGACATGAATGACTCTTCTAAATGCACTGCCTTGTTAAAAAAGACG
The DNA here is from genome assembly GCA_000934455.1 of Apostichopus parvimensis. Taxonomy (NCBI): domain Eukaryota; kingdom Metazoa; phylum Echinodermata; class Holothuroidea; order Aspidochirotida; family Stichopodidae; genus Apostichopus; species Apostichopus parvimensis. The sequence goes on from KN882991.1 coordinate 190,095, forward strand.
TTTAGTAACTAAATTAACTTTCGCTCCTTGCCGGAAAGTGAAATGCAATGTGGTGTCTTGCAGTAAATTTTGATGGCCAAAGTCCAGTTAACGTTCCTGCGGGTAGGCCTACAAGCAAGTAACTTATTATGACTAGACTAAGCTTCTTTTTTCTTGTTTTGGCTGAAAAGACGAGTAAAATATTTGACTTGTGCCAGTATAGTAAAATGACAAAGGGTTCAGTGCTCTGTGGGAGTCTAGAATTAGCATCAAACCATGTGCTCTGCTTGTAGCACTGACCGAGCTATATACAACATATCATACAGAAAGAAGAAATTACCACTCGTGAATATTCAATTATCAGCTGTGATGTCAACAATTGCTCTGATGAATATTCTCATGACCAAGTTAACATTAATAAATATCCATGAAAATGTTGAAGGATTGTACATAATAACCCACTTCCTTGCTAGGATATGTTCTTCTTTGTGAAGGACATATATATGCATATAGGAATCGTGCTCTTTCGTTCACAGAAATGCACTTGCATGACTTTCAACTGTGATGTAAATTAAATGAAGAATTACAAACTCAAAACTTCAGCAATGTTTAAGAACATTGTTGTAGCTGTAGTCTAACTTAAGGAACAAGATTAATGTAATACAGAATCTGGTCAAATACAACTAGAAAGAGTTTCAAATTTAAATAGACCGATTATAAACTGATCTAACATTTCAATCTTTTAATCATGTTAAAGGTGAGTGCCCCTTACAGTTAATAATTGTCAGCAATTGTTAATAGGACCAGGTTAAATCTCAGGTAGGAGAACCATCCCATTTTGACCTCAACTGACCATTGTCTCCATTTATGAGCCAACTACTGATGCTGTGAACTTGGACAGTGATTGAACAGTACTCAATAGCAATTACTTTCAGATGAGGTTTACATTACAATGCTATGGCATTGTATGTATTAGCATGTAAGTTCCAGAAAGGGTTTGAAATCGCCACCAAACAAACCAAAAAAAAAGGAGGTTGACAAACAAACATTAAGAGTGGCATGCTAAATGTATTTTCTAAAATCTATGAAAGTATAAACATTCGTGATAAAACTGTAAAAAGCTGAGCATTTAAGAGAAAGCACGATATATGTTTTGTGATAACTGTTCATTCGATCACAGGGAAGCAACTCTTGAGTTCTCTTAACTTAAAAATGATTGCACTTGATGAATTTTATACTCTATATCTTTCTACAATGAAGAAAGGAACAGTATCTATACTAAAAAAACAGAAAGAAGACCTGGATTGACTAAGCACCTGGGAAATATATAAACAATTGCATATAGAGGTATGAAAATGTTAAAATTACTGCTACTGAATACATATGAATATGGTTGCTCTTACACTCTTGATATCAACCAGGTGAATCTTGTGGCAAATTGTCATCAAATCTATTCACATCACATTTCATCTCCAGATATGCTGGTTATAGTATGATTAAACTGTAGAAACCATCATGGCTTTTTGAATATTTGGCTTAGAAAACTAGTTTGAATTAACATTTAATTAATGTTTGCACAGGCCAGTACCTCTGATGCAAATAATTTGTAAACTTTTAGTGTGACCTAAATTCTGGTTGTTAAATATGATTGATTTCCTGAAAACTTAAGTTATTAAGTCAGGCCAACTTACTTTTACATAATTATTGACCCGACAGACCAAAATAGATTTATCAATATTGCCACAGCAATACTTTTATTATTAATACTATTGTGTATAAATTGTTTAAATGTTTGATGTCGTTAATATATAGGGCCTACATGGCCGTAGCCACTGGGGGCATGTGCTTCCTCACCTCCTCTGAAAATAGAACTGATGCGCTCGGAGTCATATACAAAGGCAACATTTAAAGTCGTTCTACACAAATGTAGTTGAAATTTTGGAAATGATAGCACCATTTGGCATCAAGCCTCCTTAGCACAGGAAGACCCTCCCCCAGAATGGATGTCGACATAATTTTGTGCCACTTCTCGCACCCCTCCCTGAAATTCAAATTCGTAACAGAGGGCAGAGCTTATACTGTGTCAAGAAAAGAAGTCGCATCAATGCAAGTGTTAAACTTAAATTCTCTGACTCCTAAAATGGGGGGGGGGGGGGTTCTCCTTAAACCAATGTTAAGGTCTTGTTAATGAATTAGCACAGTTTCTTTATCTAAAATATTTATATGTTATAAGCCTTGATAACCATGCTGCTCTTGTAGCTAGTACATACACAGCATGTTAATATAATCAGTTCCACTGCTATAACCCATTTTAAGTGTGCACTGTATTGTAATAGATAACTT